>VDFB02075321.1:338404884-338543444 GCA_007258455.2 Sequoia sempervirens | reverse complement strand
AGAAAATATTATTGCCAAGAGCATTTAATAGCAGATTTATCAAGCATCTACAACAACCAAGATCAAGATAATCATGTCAAAGTTATGTTCAATCATGCATGTTTTTGGAGCTAACATTATGATGTAAGTTTCAAGCATTCAAGCATCTATTCAAGTCACCAAATCTACATCCAATTCAAGCCATTTCACACAAGTTTCAATGTCTCAAGGATATCCACATAAGGGTTTTAAATCAAGGGTTTGGTGAGTTGCCACATAGCATTGTTTATTCATCATTCATTTCATACTTCATTATTTCAATTCAAGGTTTAATTTCCCAAGCAAGGTTTGACCAAGGAAAACCACCATTCACCAAAAAAAATACAATTTTCCCCTCATGTTTTTTTTTAATCTTAGGTTAAAGAAGGATTAAAGATCTCTTGAAGAGAAAAGTGGAAAAGTTGTCAAAGTTGTCATCAATTCATAGAATCTCACCTATAGATCTAATTTTTGACTTTCTAGCACTGAAACCCAGATCAAACAAAAGCTATAGACTGACATCAAAGGCTCCTAAAATCTAGTTGAAATCCTTGAGAAGAGACACATTCACCCATGGGTGAATGAGTCCCAATCAACCTCTTGAAATTGCATTTTGGTGACTACTACATAGTGTTTAACCCTTCTTAGTTCTGCAGAAAGTTTACTATTTCTATTTGTATTGAGCATTAAATTTTTGTTTCAAGATTGAATTGGTATGATTGACTTGATTTACTATTTTTAGTTTTTTTTCCAAAAGTGTTGTTCAGGTTGATACCCTCGTCCTCAATCATAAGGAAACCAATAGATTCCCTCATTGAGTTGACTCACCTAAGGGTTGTAATAATTCTTTGTGTGGATCTCATTTCCTAATGAAATAAAGGAAAATAGGTACATCCACATTTGCATTTTAAAATTAGTGAACCCCCATTTTCCCCATTTCAAATTTAATAAACCCTGTTTTTCTATTTTTCATTATCTTTTGAAGTTCCCATTCTTGAAATTATTTAGACAATGAGAACTCTTCATAAATTTATTCAATTTTCAAACCAAATATGTTAATTTAAAATCTAATGTCAAGAAATATTTCCTAAGCCTACTTCCTTTTTGAAAAGTATTACCAAAACCAAAGTTTTTACACCTTTTAAGATTGAAATTAACATGCTAAATTCTTGTAAAGAATGAAATCATTGTACTAAAAATGAGAGATTTTGATCCCATCTACTGCACTATCATGTACTCATGTAAAGTTTAATCACAAAGTCACATGAACTAGACATTTGAAAGGGGGCTTTTAGGATAAAAAGAGAAGAGGTAAACTTAAGAGGCCAATAGTTAGGAGTTCCATGTTGCTATAAAACTTTAAAAGTAGTAATCCAATTGTTTCCAATATAGAAATTCAAAACAATACCCCCCTAACTTTTAAGAAAAGAGATTGAACTATGTCTTATGTTGTTCCAAGTGAATAGAGCACCACTTGGTTAGAAATCCATAAGATTAAGAAAAGATATATTCTCAAAAAAAGGTGAAAGACTGGTCAAGCCAATTCAAACCCCTAATTTTCTCCCCAAGTGAAAGAATACCATTAAAATTCCCAACGAATATTAGCACTATCTACCCTTGCAAAGGAAAAAAAATTAACATTTCCTCCAAAAAAAACCTTGTTTCTTCATTGAAAATAATAATATCAAGTTTATGAATTTGGATTATTTCACAAATAACTTATTGAAAAGAGATACTTACCAAACACCTAGTATTCCATGAAAAACTACCATTTTGGGGGATAGATAAGTGAGAATCCAAAGCATGAATGACCCTAAATTCAAAATAAAATTTCTCAATCATCTTTAGCTTTTCATGATCACTTTTCTTTGCTACATTATAACTTTATCGAACCCAATTTTTAAAATTTTTTTTATTTGAGACACAAAAGATGAGTTTTCTCTTCAAAGTTATCTTTAGTATAATGTTATGAAGAACCTCTATCATCACACAATCCATAGAATTTTTAATAGAAACAATTCTCATAACTAGAATATCAACTTAATCCAACTCAAAAATTTATCCTTGAAACATTGACAAGAGGAAGATAAATCACTTGATCCTTATATTATATTTACATTGGACAACAATAAAAAGTTCATGAGCATAATAATACTATCATTTACTGGGAGATTGAAGAGCTTTCTATATCACATGATGATGGAATTATCTTCCACTAAAAGCACACATTATATTTTTTTGGGACTTTTTCTTTAGCTTATTAAAATGTGTGATGATATATTGCTTCCACTCACAAAAGAAAAAAGTAGAAGAAGCTCAGCACTACTAAATTTGCACTTAGTTCATCAATCCCAAATATTTATTAGAAAGTTGTTAAAGCTATTGGCTCAAGTCTCCATGAGTTGATTAATTACATTTCTATCTAATGATTCTTTGATACTCTTTAAGAAAAAAATGAGCTCTAACACAACCCAAGCCTTTAAGAGCCTCTTAATGAAGAATATATATTTATTTTTTCTTGTGGCTTTACATTTGCTACACTTAGTAGTAATATATATACTTATAGATCTAGTAAATGAATCATAAAAATCGTATATGTTATCTTGTCTTAATACATAATGTGATGAACATCATTCCACTTACTAACACATGTTCAGTTCAAAAGTAAGAAAAAGAATAAGAACAGTTAGAAAATGACATTAGAATATCATTACATAAGTGATCAATAAAATAGATGTAAGAGATTAAGATATATTTCGTAAACTATATTTTTTTAATCTTATAATTTACGACAAAAGACTTAACTTCCCATCAATATATACTCTCCTCCAAATAAAATCTAAACTAAATGAAAATGAAGATAGAAATACAATTAAAGAGAAGAAGATATGAGACCACGTCCAAAGTCAATAGAAAAGAATGTTAAATCTGTATGCATGGCATATAGCCACATTGGCAAATAAAGATAACCTTCGACAAAACATGGACAGAAGAAGACGACAAAGCTGAGATCTTTAGGGTTTTGAACACCATTTTACCCGACTTCGTTGTGAAAAGGTCAACGTAATCCTCACGCGTTTATGGTTCGATAATTTTCCTTTTGTCTCCTCTCATGTGTACACTAATCCTGACCAAAAACGCGGATTTGAAGTGAAAATTTTAAATTCGTATTGAAAAGAAATGAAGACTTATTCAGGGTCTCAAACGCGACTGTGCAATTCAAGTTTTGAATAGATGCTCCTTCTATGGCTTACAATATTCAACTTTTCCGATCGTCTATTCGTAGCCTCTCTATAAATATGGCCTGCTTTGTATGGGTTATACACCATCTTCATCTCCTCTCTCCCAGGATATATTACATTTCACCGCTTCTTATCAACTGCTCTTCTGGTTCTGCTTAGTTCATCTTCATCTTCATCTTCATCAGCTCTCTCCCAAGATATATTACATTTCACCGCTTCTCATCAACTGCTCTTCTGGTTCATTTGTAACGTGAACAGCTTTCTTTGTGAAAGAACTCTCTCCAGCAGGGAATATGGCGGGATCAAGGCTTATGAGAATCATGATAGTAGTTCTTATTCTAACCGTTCTGTTTGCTCTGCAAGTTTCTGCTCGATATAACCTTAAGAATAATTTAAATACCAATGGAGAAAGTGACTACAACAAAGCAAGTTTTAATCTGGTTCAAGTTGTTGACAGCTTAAAATCTTGTACCAATTGCGCAGGCCATATTGCAGATCCTAACTGCTGCAAATAGTAAAACAGGACTGCATATTGGCGTCTACCATTCTGACTCATATGTACAGTAACAATGATATATGGGTCCAATGACCTAATTCATATACAATATTTTTTGCAAGTGTATTCATACTATCCTCTTGTGAGTTTCGTTGAGAAAATGATGCTCTTTCATATATTCAAAGTCACATATGCAAAAACGATTGAGAACGTTGATTTGAAAAATAAACTTCATTCATTTTAATGATGTAATATATTTTTTTAACACTCCCCAATTAAAAGAATTTTCTGGTTTTATCCAACGACCTCGTCGTGCTTGACAAAATCTTCTTAAAAATTAGGCTTTTTAAGGTAATCTACCTTTTTTTGTTTGTTAATATTTCGTTGGTTTGACAAATGTGTTTAAATTATGTATCACCACATGCTTACTTTTTGAGATTTTTTAGAATTGAATAAAATTTCTCAATAAGAATTATGAGACTTGTGCTCATCGTAGCTACCATTTAACTTGGTTATGAATTGGAATCATACTATCAAAATTCATGATAACAATCTTTTGGTTAAAAGCTTGAGTGATAGATTTTTCCTAAATAAATATTTCTACTCAAGAAACCCTCGTTAAGATTAAGACCTAGATTGAGCACCTCAAGTTGGAAGAGTAGCTAATAAAGGAATGTGGAGTGAATGAATTAAAAAAATTATATTATATATTTCAATTTTAAAGAGTTAAATTTTCTAGAAAAGATGTTGAACACAAATATTAGTGTTCATGTTGTTCCAAATGAAAGAGTTTATTTTATCAGACATAAATAAATGTTGAACAATGTATTGGATGATAAAGAAAAATTTATTCTATAGGTAATGGCTCGAGTAGATAAGACCATAGTACTAATAAATAAATACAATAGCAAGACTAGAACAAGGGTTGTGAAATATATTCAAATTTCTATGAAATATGGTTCCTATAAGTATAAATAGAAATTAATGAGAGATCAATATAAAAGTGAGACAAATAAAAATCTTATTGCCTATGGTGATTTTGTAATAAGAGAAAATATGAAGCAAGGGGAATGTATAATAGAGATAGAAAATAAATTACAAACTTGAAGTCCTCCTGTAAATTTTGAATCTCTCACCATTTTTTGTAGAATTTTAATTGTCAATGAGTTTGAATTCCCACCTACAACTCCCTTCATGTTTTTCAAGTTTCAAAACTATTTTACTTTTCAAATATTCTAATTCTAATTAAATATTCTCTATTTCAAATTTCATAAATGTTCATTCTTTTAGTATATTCTATTGGTTTTAATTTTTGGCCATTCATTGTCTTGGTGAGATTTGAGCCCTTTATGTTGTATCTAACTTTGACAGATTATTTTCTATATAAGGGTCATCATTATTCTTTATAAAGGATTGAAAACTATTGATAATTATGGATCTATTAATAAGAATTTTCATTAATTACTTTTCTTCATGCTTTCCTTTTACCTAAGTCATTAGTGTTTCTTGTCTATACATGTAATGTTGTAAATGTGGTGTTGATCAAGTCATGTAAATTGTAAATCACATGTGACTTGAAAATTTTGTTGTCAATACTATGAAATATCAAAGTATTACACCAAATTTTAGGTGTATTTCGGTCTCTTTCTTAATTTGATAGATCTCCTTTGAATATTTGTAGTTTTTATGTGTAGTTATGAAATATTTTAAAAAAACATAATTAATTTGTACTGTCCATTTGTGAATATGAATTGTATTTGTGTATTTATACTAAGAAATTAGTTTCTTAATTGCTTCTTTCTCTCCTTTCAATTTTTTATTTTCTTTAAATATTTTTCAGTAAGTCTTTTAGAATAATTAATCAAAGTTATTAATATTTTTTTGAAATAACATATTTTGTTCTTCAATGCAAATTCTCTAATCCAATTTGCAATATATCATGCTTTATCAAAAAATCCTTAAATTTTTTCCCTAAGTACATTCTACACAAAGATGCATAGGATCACTTCTAAATTTTTTAAGATACATGTTTTTCAGCATGAATCTAACATGAAGATGTGGTTTTCCACTTATTTCTTTATACATTGGGAAAAGAGTGTATGTATCATATATTAATCTTCCAAATAACTCCACTACTCTTTGTAATTTATTGTAGTTCACATTCCTAGATAGATTTAAAACTCTTATAGATGCAACAACATTATATCATCAATTTGTAGAAATAAAGTGAGGTGTAAGAGAGTTTATAACTACATTTAATGATAGGTTTTAGAAATCTTATTCTATGTTGCAATCACCTTATGTAGTTAATGAATTTATTGCAATACTAGTATACTATATTTCACTAGACCCATTAACATCCATATTTTTGAAAGGAAGAGTTCCTATTGCTATAAATTTGTTCAAAGCTTATGTAGAAGAAATTAAAGTTAACAACAAGATGGGAAATGGAGACTATGGTTTTCTTATAAAAATAGGGACTCTAGGAATACCAAACCAAATACAATGGATCAGTGAAGCCCTAGATAAGAACATGAATTTATTAAATCTTATGTCATCTATCTCTCAAATAGAAATGAGTCATTATTTATTTTTACACCTTGGTCCTACAACTACTAAGGTTAACCTTGATGGAAATTAATTATTTTATCAATATTATAATAATTCAATAGTAAAAGTTGAAGAAGAAAAGGAGTGTATTAAAGAAGTTAATATTTAGTTAAAGAGGTTGACCACTGAGGTGACTCATCTTAGGAATCAAAAAAATATTTGTAGAATAATCAAAATCAAAATAGGAATAAAAATACTCGTAAACCTATAAGAGCATGGAACACTCAACAAAATAATGGAGTAGTATCATTTCCACTAGATAATTATGGACAAGTTGAAGCAAGACCTCCTACAAGGGTACACTTTTAAAATGTAGCACTCAATAATTGGCATCATATTGACAATACAAGTTCTCACATTGACTTAAAATGTCCTCTATTTAAAATAGCTTATGACATTTTTAGAATGAGATTTTGAATTCTAAAAATATTGAATCCAAATTGTATCTCTTGTAAGAGAATTTTTTTATATAGGCATTGGATAAAAAATAATGCTAGATAGCTATGTTTTAATATATGAAAAAAATAAGGAACCAGAACAAGAAGTAGATGAAGTACATGCCTATCAGTAGTTCTAGAAAGTTCATAATTATAATTTAAGAAGAAATACCCACCCTGAAGAACCTCTAAGAGCTTCAATTTCACCAAATAATTTTAGTACACCTCTAGATTTGAATTCAACAACAATTTGGAACCACCAAGAGTTTTTTCATCAACCACTATAAGTTTTCAACCTCCACTCTAATAAGATATACCTAAAACTTCAAATCCAGATAATTTGAGAAATTATATTATTGTAAAAACAAAGAAAATAGAGGGTAATTTGACCTTAATAGAGTTACTAAAGATGCATGTGATAAGAAAATATTTTCTAAATTTTCTACAAGAGCAAGTCGAAAAGAAGAAACCATAAGTTAAAGAGGCCTTTTCAAACGAACAAGTGTCCAAAGAAAAAAATAAAACTCTATTCCAATCTACCAGTACACATGTAGCCTTATGTAAATTAAAAAATGAAACTCCACCATTTCTCCTTATATTGAGAATTTTTTAAAAGAATTTACATCATTTCCTAGTAGATTTAGGTTCCTCAATAATTTTTTCTGATTAAAAAGGCAGGGTAGGGCATTGAACTCATAAAAGAATAGAAGCAGCACAGAAACAACCAAGCAAATAGAAACATATCAGGAAAAACTATAGATTCAATCCAACATGCTTACCTCCAAGGGATTGACATGCAGGATGGGGTCCTTCTTAGGAAGGCATTTCTTCCTCCATTGTACAACTATCCAATAAGATTCATCAACCTAATTTGTATCCTTTAGATAAGAAGGGAGAGAGGCCCCCTTAGAGTGCATGATTCTACCTTTGAACGGTCTTGGTTGCATTTCAATTTTGTTTTAGGTCTTATGATAAACATACTATTCTAAGGGATGATTATATTACCCTTAACTATGTCTATTAAACTCATGAAAATGTATTTTAGCTACTAAATTAATATAAATAGTTTAGGCCTTTGGACTTTTACCAAAAAAATGATTATAATCTAGAAAATGTCTTACCTAACAAGTACTAGACCTTTCTTAACTATATTCCAAACCATAGAACCTTTCCTATTAAAAAATATTCTTGGAACCTCATCAATAATAACCCATTAAAAAATAATTTTATGTGAGATATTCATCTCAATTATGATCCTATTATTTAAATAATCTCCAAAAAAAATTTATAAATCAAGGCTTTACTATTCCATTATAAGCTCAAAGACAAAGACCACTAAGACTCTATTAATGAAAGTCTAAGTTTGGTTCCTAAAGAAACTTCCTAGAAGTAGATTCAAAATATTTAAAACAACTCTTAAAATAATAAGTGCTAGCAAAGTATAAATAAGAAGAGCATTAAATAAATTTTCTAAAATGGTAAGACATCCAACAAAAGACAACCATCAGAAAGAGTAGTTAGAAACCCACATTTGACTTGTAAAGAAGCCTTTCCATTATAAAAAAATTAGTATTGCTAACTAATAAAGGAATCCCAAGGTAATCCATAGGAATCTATCCAAGTCTAAACAAAAAACTAACATAAATTCTCTATTGAATAACAAATAGAGTATTATTGAAATAAATGTTAATTATTTACTTTTAAGATGCAAAAAAAAAGGTACCAAAAGAACATCCAAAGCATGCATAAAATTAATAGCCTTCCAAATTTTGCAACCTCAATTAAGGCAGCATCATTCACAAATTAAATATTTGAAATAGAATCAAGATCTCTACCTACTCTCCATTCTTTAATATATCCATTAATTCTTTGATAACCAAAAATATTTCAAAACCTTTAGCTATATGAATAAAAAGATATGGGAAAATTGGATTACCTTGTCTCAATCCTAGAGAGGTTAAAAAAATAGAATATAGAATTCCATTAACAAGAATATAGGAGGAAGAAGTCACATATCTCATAACTCAATTGTTAGTGTAAATGGGGTAATTTCTTAACTAATCATTAGTGAGGACCTATTCACATTATAAGTTTACTTAGGATTTAAGTTATCCTAGGTGTCATTTCTAGAAGTTAGTTATAATGGGGTCATGTCTCATTATTTACTTTTAGTCATCTAGGAATTTAATACTTTTCTCTTGCATTATCTCATTCATTTATTATTTGCATTAGACATTTAATGTTTGTATCAATGGTAGTTATCCTACCTCATCTCACCTTGCCTATATATACAAGGTTCTTGTACATTTATCTCATCATTATAGATCAATTAATTCGATGAATTCAATATCAATGTAGATCAATATCTCATATCAATCAATAAATCATAATTTGATCAATCATCAATATTCTTGCATGCTTATGTTGCAACACTTTCTTGTGGATGGTTTCTTTCTTGATTGATCCATTACATATTTCAGCTTTGTTTGGGTTTATTGTTCATTAATATTTCCAACATTGAATCAAAGCATAGGCCTTGAAATGTCCATGCCGTATTAGAGAGCTAGGCTCAAGAGGAGATTTCATTACATGTTTGAGGGTTTGTATTTTAGATTAGTTGTCATCATCTGGAAGGTAGCTAATTTTTGAAACACATTGGGTTAGATTTGATCCCACAATTTCATTCAGGAGGCTCAAAAACCCCTTAAACACCTGTCCAATTGTTGAAATTCAACAACTTTCCCTAGAGGCATCAAAGGTTTTTTAGTAGCAATGGAGATCCATATCGTATGACTGCATAGTTTTCCAAAAAGTAAATCTCCTACCCTATGGTAAATTATTTTTCCTATAGATTTGTAATATCATTTGCAAGTTGAATTATTTTTCATCGGGAAACTATAATTTTTAAAGTTTGGATTTAACATTTTTTTTGGGAAATTTTGGTTTATTGTGGGGCAATTTTGGCATTTAAATCAAATATTTGGGTATGTGCAGGATCATGGTGGGCCAAAAAGTGGCAATATGATGGGTATATGGCTAACAACTTTATTTTTACCCAAAATTGATGAAATAAAAAGGGTTTTTAAAGGAGATTCTCAACTTTCCACCAATATAAATTATGCTTTACTTTGAATTTAATATGTAATTATTATTCATTTTCTATTGAAATTACGACTAAAGTCCTAATTGATAGACTGATTGAAAAACATCTATAGCTTTCAAACGGTATCATATTTTTTGAATCCAAAACATGCATCACATTCTATGATTCACATACTATATGATTAAAAAAAAAATGAATTTCATGAAGTTTTGACCAAGTTAAGGTGGTCAGACATACGAGTTTTATATTTTTTAAAAGTTGTAATAAAAAATCATAATTAATTATTTACTTGGAAAAAATTTACAAAAAACTATGCATCACATGGGACATGAGTCATCTACTTATATCTAAAATCTTATAAAAAATATTATCATTTTATTGTGGTTAGGGTGGTGGGAGACACCTACTTCTTATTTTTTCCACGAAATTTAAGTACTACTACATTGAAATTTCAAATTTTCACCAAATAGATTTCTTTTTTTTCCAACAAACCTAGTAGTTTAGAAACTACATTCAATTTGCTAAAGATTCTATTCTTACATATTTTTGAAATAATATAGATAACTTATTCAAATTTTTATGTCAAGTTGCCTAACTCTAATTTTTTTTTTTTTTTTGCCACTTAAGGGCCTGTTTTTTCCATGATGATCCTGCACATACCCATCTACCAAAAATATTTCAAAGTTGGTAGATTAATTATTGATGGATTTAAAAAATATTAATTTTTTACAAAAATAATCTTTGTTCTTTATGTACTATATTGGATTTAGGTAACACATTTGTATTTGTTGTAGGCTCAAATATTTTGCAGACTTTTTTGTTGTGGCAGACATATTTATATATTGTCATAGGTACTTATTTCTTTTTTAGCCCTGTCATGGATCATGCACTAAAATTTATTGCCTTATTGGCATTTACATCCTAGTTAGAGGCATATTTATTTTGTTGTAGGCCTCGTAGCAGGTTTATCGACCTTTGTATTTAGAATCTTTGGTAGTCGTATTTACTACTTGCATCTATTAGGATTTTATCCATCACCCTTCATATATGGACTAAGCACATTTTATTACCTCCGGCTAAGATCTTCCAACCCATCCTTTCCCACCTGCACATTTATTACCTCCTATCGGTGGTTCCATTATCTATAGGTGATTATATATAGAGTGTTGAGTGCTTATCGATTGATGGGTGGTGCATTTACTGTTGCACCACCACCACCTAAATCTATTGCTCCATTTCCCATCTGGTGATGGGCCTTTTCATTTTTCCCCCCACGCTATAGTGGTCACCTGAGCGACTAAGGGCCAGTGCTTGGGGTGCTTAATTTTTGCACCCAATTAGCCTACCAAGTCCCAAATTGGGTAGTTTTTTTCAACTGAGCATAACATTTCGCTAGGGTATCAAAATTTTGCAAACAATATATCGATAGAAAGCTGGTTTCACATACTTCACAATGGACTGGATCATTTTTCTAGATTTTTCTACATGTACAAATTATTACCAACTAAAGTCAATTCTTCCTTTTGGACTCCCTAGCTCGCATCTTTTCACCATATTATCAAATTTTGGATATTTCAATGGCATTGCAAAGGTGATAAAGAGCTCTATCATTCAATCCATTCACTTTTTTTAGATTCAACCCTAGGTACTACCTATTGATTTTTTTCAATTTGTGGCATCTACTTGATTACATGTACATACTACTATTTGGAGAAGTTATATTTGTTGGGAAAGCTCTATTTTCAATTGTACATCATATTTGGGGAGTTTCTAATTGTTGTTGAAGGTAAATGTCTTTGTAATTCTAGAGATCCATCATATTTCATCATGGCATTTTCATTTCATCCTTCACTAATTATGTTAAAAAGGGGAAACTATAAACAATGGAGAGATGACATCATAAAACATCTTAGATGGCTTCATTTATTGCCACATTTGTATGATCTTGTTCCTCCTCTAGGTACTAATAGTAAGAAATTTTCTTGGAATTGTAAAAGGGATCATGTCTTAAATGATATATTGTTATGCATGTTGATGATGACATTTTGAATACATTTTTTTTTTTGAGTGTCCTCATACTCTTTGGCCTAAAATTTGGGAGATAAATGGAGATCCTAATACTCAACCATTCCCAAATGATCCTATTTTAGATTGTCTTGTGTCTCTTCCTTTTTTAGATAGGATACCCTATGATGGTGATACTATTTGGAAGTTTGAATGTTTGGAGTACTTTGAATCTTCATATGAGGATGATGAGGTTTCTTGAAATGCTCCTTCTCCTTTAGATGTAGTTGGTATACCTTCACCTCCATTGATTCGGTGTGAAGAGTCACTGATTGAGTCTCCCATCATTCCTATTCACTAGGACCCTCCATTTACTATTGGTAGTTCATTGAGAAATTTCGGTGATTCATTGCAATTGGTTTCTCATTATAGTCTTCCTGATTGGGATTCCTATTTATCAAACATTGCATTTTTTTTTCTGGTGTCTCACATTTCATATTTGGAGGACACGTTTGAGGGGTTACCTTCCCTCTTTGATGGCATCCATTGCACAATTTTTTTCAACCATCATTATCTTTGGATCTTGTTCTACATTAGTTTCCACATACTCTTGGTTTGTCACCTTCTTTTTTTGATTGGCAATGTACTTGATTTGATTGTGATATCTTTATCTTTAGTGGAAAAGGAGACACATGAGCAGCTTTTAGAGACATCATCATACATATTTATTCTTCCATCTTTCAATTCCTGCATTTGTACTTGCTTTTGTTTCTTCTGAAAGGGAGACAAATTGTTTGTTTTTTATTAAGGAAAAAATAGGTTTTATAGGGACCCGAAACCACAGAGTTTACAGAAAAAAAGGAATAAGCATTAAAGTCAACAAAGAAAAAAAGGTTGCATCAAAATAAATCCCAAGAAACACAAAAACAACCAACCCAAGGCTAACAAGGGCCACCAAGAAAACTCAAACAAAAAAAAAACCAGCAAGAAATCCCCAACTAACCTAGGAACTTAAAAGCTTTAGTAGCCTCAGCTTCAAGATTGTGCATTTCCTAAGTGCCCTTCTTTAGGACCTAAACCATCTGGGGCATAGGAGGATTCTTCCTCTTCATATTGCCTCTCATCCACTTGGAAATACCAGCATCCTCAACACTGTTCTTGTCCTTATCTGCAACCAAATCCACAACCAGAGAACCCTATTGAGAGTTCTCCAGTTTCTCAGACATTGCACGAATGATGATGGCATTATATTTCGCCATTATATGATTATGCTCCATAATAGTTTTCATAGTATTTTTCATTTTACCTATTTCATCTTCCAAACATTTGAGGAGACAATTTTTTTTTTGATAGTGGATCGTGTTTTTTCTTTAGGAACTTACCATTCTTGTAGGTGATTACACATTATGGGGGCTATATAGTCTCTCTATTTCCCTCTTATGGGGGGATATTGATTATAATGTATCTTGGTGATTGATCTATCTCTTGGGGGTATTGATGTTGAGACATCCATACATCACTTCTTTTTTCACTTGTACATATTTTACATTGCATCTCTTTTTTGGAGAGGATTTTTGTCCCACTAGGTTTTCTACTTTTCTCTATTTATGAGATATAAGTTGCATGATTAGTTGTACATGGGTACCTAATATGATCTCATTTTTGTGACCCATATTACATTTCCATATTGCATATTGTATCATTTTCATAATAACTACACTCCCTAAGTTGCACTTATGTGGGGGTGTTGGTGGGAATGGGGTCATTTACTAACTAATCATTAGTGAGGACATATTCACATTATAAGTTTACTTAGGAGTTAAGCTATCCTTTGTGTCACTTCTAGAAGTTGGTTATAATGGGACCATGTCTCATTATTTACTTTTAGTCATCTAGGCATCTAATAATTTTCTCTTGCAATATCTCATACATTTATTATTTGCATTAGGCATTTAATGTTTGTATCAATGTAGTTATGCTACCTCATCTCACCTTGCCTATATATACAAGGTTCTTGAACATTTATCACATCATTCTAGATGTATTTGATGAGTTCAATATCAATCTAGATTAATATATCATATCAATCAATAGATAATAATTTGATTAATCATCAATCTTTTTGCATGCTCATGTTTTAGCACTTTCTTGTGGATGGTTTCTTTCTTGGTTGATCTATTGAAGACTGCAACTTCATTTGGGTTAATTATTTGTTAATATTTCCAAAACCAATCTATCCAACCTAAATCAAAACTAAAACTATATAAAGTATTCATAAGAAAGGACTATCTCACCATATCATAAGCCTTAGATATTTATAACTCAAGAAACATAGATTTTTCCTTAGAAAAACTTATAGAATGAGTAGTTTTCAAAGCAATAACATTGCTATCAATAATTTTATGCCCTTTCATAAAACCCCTTATTATGAATATATTAAAGAATCTATGATCTAGTTTAGATGATCAACAATTATTTTAGTGATGATATTGTAGGAGACATGACAGAGATATATCTAATGAAATAAATTAAAGGAATTTACCCCACTTTCCTACATATCAAATCTTAAAAGTAGATTTAACAAATTTTAGCATATTATTATTAGATTATGATTCACACACAACTTCCAAAATGACATTCTTCAAGATGTCGTAGAATTCTTGAAAAAAATCAATATGGAAGCCATCAAGCCCAAGAGACATACTTTTCTACATTTAAAATATACCTCATTCTAATTCTTAAGAGTAATAGGCTCCATAAGAAAGCTACTCATATGCTTAATAACCAAAGAGGGAATGCAATCTAAAATAAACCTTTCCTCCTCCTCTGCTATAGCATCATTTCTTTAAACAAAGTAGGGAAATGAGAAACCATTTCAATATTAATTTATTAGGATAATGGAAAGTAAGTTATTTGAGGAGAAATAATATATGAAATAAAATTACTACTCCTTATTTACTTAGTAGAATTATGTATAAGGGAAAATTTATTTCTATCCACCTCACGAAGGCAAGTAACCCTTATTTTTTTCCAAAAAATTCCTTCTAAAGTTCCCATTCTTAAAATTCTTTGGACAATGTGAACTCTTCATAAATTTATTCACTTGTCTAACCAAATTCATTAATTTGAAAACTAATATCAAACAATATTTCCTAAACCCACTTCTTTTTCCAAACATTATTACCCAAACCAAACCTTTTCCATTTTTTAAGATTAAAATTAGCATGCTAAATATTTTTAAAGAACAAATGAATTGTAGTAAAGACTATCATGTGCTCATATTAAGTTTAATTACAAAGCCACATGAACTAGAACTTTGATAGGGGCCTTTTAGGATAAAAAGGAGTAGAGGTAAACTTAAGAGGAAAATCATTAGAAGTTCCATCCTACTAAAAAATTAAAAGAAGTAATCCAATTGTTTCTAATATAGCAATTTGAACCAAAAACCCTATCGAACTTAAAAAAAAGTAGAGGTTAAACAGCATCTCAAAACAAGGTGGAAGATTGGTCAAGCCAATTCAAACCCCCAAGTTTCTCCACAAGCAAAAAAATACCATTAAAATTTCCAATTGTGATTAGCACTATCTACCTTGCCAAAGAAAAAAGAAATTTTTAATATTTCCTCCAAAAAAAAAAAATTTCTTGATTGAAAAATAATAATATTAGTCTTATTGGAACTAATTTTATATTAAACATATATAAATTTTAAAAAAAGATGGCGAGGAGTAGCAAAGACAAAAAATTTATAGAAGGGAAGGTTGTCAGAGTGAGGGAGGTTGGTGATGTTGTTGGTTGTGTGAGAGTGGAGGAAGATAACTCAAAGGTCATGGGTGGTTTTGAAGTGTGGGCAAAGGATACAAAGCAAGAGGTTTTGCTGGAATAATTGAAGGAGAAGGCCACTAAGGAAGATTGGAACCAAAATTCAAATCAAGCCTAGTGGCAAAGCTCGTGACACTAAAGGTTGGAATGGGCAGCACTAAAATAATGCAGATAGGCGTAATAATTCATGTTTTCATGGTGCTAAGCATCATTCAGTGGGTGGAAGGAATGTTCTTGAGCAGAAGATGGGGGCTTCCAAACCATCGCCGAGTAGGTTTTCAGGGAACAAGTGAGGTGAGGATTGTAATAGGTAAGGGAATAGGAGATCAATGGTGCTTCATTCACATCTTTTGCATCCTTCTATAGTGATCTTGGAGAAACAAGGATTGGTTGTCCATTTGTATGGGAAAAACCTAAATTGTGATAGTTTTATTAGGTGGTGGAAAGGGCGTTGGTGGGGAGAAATGAAATTCAAGGCTTTGTCAAATGACTTTTTTGTAGTAATATGCCCTTCTTCAAACATCAAAGATCATATTTTAAATGGGATATGGCTCATGGAAGCCAGTGGATCCTACACCTAGAAATGGGAAATTGGTTTTGATCCCACATGTCACCAATTAGAATGGATCCAAGATTGGTAGAAACTATCAAATGGTCCTCTGGAATTCTGGCAGTCAACTACATTGGAGTCTATTGGTAATCACTTAGGAAAATTTGTATGCACAAAAGATAGAACCAATCAAGATGGTATCAACACTTGTGTGGGAATATGCATGGAAAAAAAGCCTCATATCCCATATTGGCATGAAATTGAGATAATTATTGATTGGGGTACCCTTTATCAACCTTTAATTTACAATTCACACCAAGAGAATGTGATAATGGACATTATAGGTTGGTCATCGGTGGAATCTAGGGCAAGTGGGAACACAAGGGATAATTGTGATCAGGGTTCAGATAAGGTATCAATGTAGGGCTTGGTGCTAGACCCAAGGACTCCCATTGATGCATAGGGTGGTTCTAAGGAAGATCAGTTGGAAAAACTAAATAATTTTGTGAATGATATCTTGGGTTCTAGGGAGGTTGACCCAGACATGGGAGTCGATTCGGTGCCTCCTATGCATATGCAAACCAACCAAATGGTTTCAAGGAATGTGCTAGATACAAAAAAATTGGAAGCATTAGATGACATGGGGGCCAATATTAGGCAAGATGATCTTAAATAGCTAATGAAAGTGGGTTATGAATTAGTAGATATTGCCAAGCCTTGCAACGAAGGATTGATAAATCTAAATAATGATGACTTGGATGCGGATTGGGTAGAGGGGCCTCATTTAGAGGAAGGAGCCCAAATTGAGGTACATGAGCTGGGCTCATTAACAAATTGCAAGTGTTCCATTGAGGAGCCACTTGCATCCAACCCAATGGGGGGTTTGGGTATTTTTCAAAAATTTCCTTGCAAGCTATCTCTAGATTATGGTGAAAGCAAGAGGCACAACCAAATTCCCAAGCAAGAAAATCCAAAATGGGATGGGGAAGCTAGTGGTCAGTTGAAGATCTATGAGATGTTGAAAGTAGGGAAGGGTGAACCCCTTCCTAAATAGTCATGAAGATCCTATCTTGGAATATTAGGGGATTGAACACCCCTAACAATAAATTCCTTATTAGGCATCAATTGACATCTTTTTAGGTAGATGTGTGCATGCTTCAAGAAACCAAGCTAAGAGAACAAGAAAAGGAGTTGTTTTGTAAAATATTGAGAATGTGGAAATCCTATTGGGTGAATGCAAAGGGTTCATCAGGTGGGATCCTCACTTTGTGGCAAGCTCAATGCATGTTAATGGAAGAAATTTCCCTAGACAAACATTGGTTAGCTTGCAAGGTAAGGATTTTTTCTTCAAATTTAATTTCTGTGCTAATAAATGTCTATGGACCCATCATTTACATTAAAAGAAGGGAACTTTGGAGATACTTGAGTTGCATATGTTGTGATTCATCCTTTGAATTTATTATTTTGGGCGGAGATTTCAATACAATTTTGTGGGCTTCAGATAAAAAGGGTGGCATTGGTAGGAGATCTCATTCTCAAATTGACATCAATTTTTTTTTGGAGAAAAACACACTTCTAGAAGTTAACTTGAAGGGTGGGAAATTCACTTGGATGAATAGGAGGCTTGGCTTTTGCAATATAGTTGAAGAACTTGATCGATTCTTCTTCAAAGGTGACTTATTCAAATTCCCTTTCAATTTGATAGAAAAAATTCTTCCTGGCTCCGACTTTGATCATTACCTAGTTTTGTTGGACATTGAGGGGGAAAGGTCCCCAATCAGATGCCCTTCCAAATTTGAAAATATCTAGTTCTACGACCCTCACTTATTGGAGATGATAAAACAATGGTGGTCAAGCACCAACCTAGGAGGCTCCAAATTTCCAATTTAGTGTCTAAGTTGAAGTTCATTAAACAAAACCTAAAGTATTGGAACAAAGAGTGCTTCAAGAATATATTTAAGTAGAAAAGAAAAAGTGAAGAATATTTGCAAGCTCTGAATGATGATGTTATTAGGAAATGGATGGACAATGATAGTTGCACTAAAGAAAAATCATTGCTCCATAAATTTTCTGATTTGCTAGCGAAGGAAGAAATATTTTGGAGATAGAAATCCAGGGAATTATGTTTGCAAACTAGTGAAAATAATACCAAATTATTTCACAACTCAACCAAAGTGAGAAGGGAAATCAATAAAATTACTTGTATAAGGTTTGGCAATGAAATATTGTTGGAGGATATCAAGGCTGTGTGATAGTGGAATACTTCCAAAACCTGCTTAACAATTGGGGGCTCTAGATTGGAGGAACAACAAAAATTATTGAGTTGCATCTAGTGTCTTATCACTGCAGAGAAAAATGCAATGTTATCAAGAAAATTTACTGAAGAAGAGATCAAAGTGGCCTTGTTTCAGCTTCACACAGATAAAGCCACAGGGCCCAATGGGTTTCTTATAGGTTTCTTTCAAAGATGTTGGGACATGATTGGACTAGAGTTGGATGAGAGCATTGAAGACTCTAGAAGCATGGGAAAATTCTTAAAGGAGATAAATAATAATATCATTGTAATAATCCCAAAAAAGGATAAGCCAAAAACTTTGGAACAGTTCACACTGATCTCTTTATGTAACACTATTTATAAGGTCCTTGCTAAGTCCATAGCTAACAAGGTCAAAAGGTTACTACCTCATAACTTTGATGGCATTGTTATATCCCAGAAAGTTATACATTCCATCTAGAAAATGAAAAAGAAATCAATGTTGGTCAAGCTTGATATTAGGAAGGCATATCTCAAGGTAAATTGGTGTTTTTTTTTTTAAATGATGGAGACTTTTGGCTTCGACAAACAATGGTTGTGTTGGATCTTTGACAGGATTTCTTACCCAAGATATTCAACACTTTTGAATGGCTCACCTGAGGGATTATTTAGTGCTTTTAGGGGGCTGAGGAAGATGGACCTTCTTTCCCATTCTTTTTCATAATCATGGCAGAATCCCTTGGGCAGTCCTTCTCGAATGAGTGGCGAGAAGGACGTTTGGATGGGGTATAGATTATAAGGGGTGTTCCAGAAATCACCCACTAATAGTTCACAGATGACACCATACTTTTTGGTGCATCCATAGAGAGAGTGGATAGAAGTTTCAAAAGCACCCTTGAGCAATATTCTATTTCCTTTGGAAAAGAGGTCAATCAAGCAAAACTGAAGTCTTCTTCTTCAACACTAGCATTGGCAGAGAAATTCAAATCTTGCACATTTTGAACTTCCAAAAAGGCATGCTACCATGCAAATATTTGGATTTTCCAATAGCAAAAGGGGTCTTGCCAGGAAATATTTGGGATTCCTTGGTGGAAAAATTCAAGAAAAAATTGGCATCCTAGAAGTGCAAATGGTTGTCTTGGGAAGGTATGTTAACATTGTTAAAATCAGTCATTTTTTCCATTCCTATCTATATGCTTTCATGCTTTCCTTTGTCTACAAGAGCTAGCAAAGTCATCAATCAACAAATGAAAAAATTCTTTTGGCAAGGCAGTTCTAACCAACACAAGATCTCGCTCATAAAATGGAAGAAGATCTGTGAGAATAGGGAGGCCAATGGTGTGGGACTTAAAAATATGCTAATGCAAAACTAGGCTCTTGGTGCTAAGCTAGCCTAGACAATATATGCTAAGCCATAACTAAATTGGGTAAAATTATTGAAAGTGAAGTATTTGGATGCAAATGAGATTAGCATCTTCAAATCATGGGTCTTGCTAAAAGGTTCAAGAATTTGGAGTTTTTTTTGCAGTTGTACGAGTTTAATTTTGAATCACTTCACTTTGGGAGATCATGGATGGTTAGTCCACTCTCTTTTGGGATGACTCTTGGGATGGGCATCAAAAATTGGAGGATCAGGCGGATCTAGCATAGGTCAGGCTCCTCACTAAGCAAGTATGGGGAAACAAAGTAAGGGATTATATGGAGGTGTTATTGGTGGAGGGATGCTTGAAGTATCAATGGAAAAGCTTAGAAGACCTAGGGTTGTGCCCGATAATCATCAAAATTTATGATGTTGAGATGGCATGGAGGATATTTTATCCTTGCCTTGGTTGATATAATCTCAGGTGGAATCCCTCCATGACTAGGGATTACAATACAAAGGACAGTTAGAAGGTTCTGGTAGGTTCTATAGTGAACAAGTCTAGACTTCCAATCATCCTTTTTTGTAGTGGTGAATGCCTCCCGAAGGCCAACTTGTTCACTTGGGCTGCATTCTAGGGGCATGTGCTCACAGTAGATAGATTTTCTAGTTTGGGTTTCCTTGGTTCGTCAAGATGTGTGTTTTGTAAATAGGCATAAGAATCTAGGGATAACTTGTTTTTGAATTGTCCCTTCTCGTAGGTATGTTGGTTGTGGTTCTGTGTGAAACTACATTGGTCTACAACCCTCCCTAACAACCTGTTGTGTCTTCTTCTTGGGTGGATAAAGCTGAATAGGGGTGCTACTTTTAGGGGCCTTTGGACTACAAGTCTATTGATAACCTAGGAAATATGGAAGGAGAGGAACATGCACATTTTTTAGGACAAGGTTATTTCTAGGTAGTATCTGTTGAACAAAATTGAAGCATGTATTGTTGCAATAGTCAAAGTTTGAAGGTGGTTGTTAGAATAGGTAGTAAAGCAATATTCATAAAATGGAATGCTCGAATGTGAAAGAACTGGAACGACCTTCTTATCCCTCCTTAGGTGGGGGATGGGGGGTGCAAGGCTATGAACCAACATCTAGGAATGTGGTCTAGCAACCCCTTGAGGTCTGTTGGTTCAAACTGAACTTTAATGGTGCTTCTCGAGGAAACCGTGGGGAATTGGTCGCTGGTTTTATTGTCAAAGACTAGTAGGAAAGAATGATTGGAAGGTTGGTTGAGCCGTTACTAGTTGGTACCAACAACGTTGTTGAATTAGAAGCTTTAATTTTAGGGTTAAGCTTGTTTCATGATCTAAAGGTAGGAAAATTAGAAATTGAAGGGGACTCTTCCCTTGTCATCAACACTTTAAGATCTTGGAACATGGTAAACTAGAAACTCAGTGAAAAATTAGAGGTGGCTCTAAATATTTTGGAAGCTTTTGAATTGGTAACAATGAATCACATACTCAGAGAACGCAATATGGAGGCTTGCAATCTTTCGAATATGGGGGCTAATGGCATCACTCTTAGACAAATGCTACCCTTAGGGTAGCTACTTCATGGTACTCAATTTTTTGGGAAGATGGGTGGAAATTTGTTTATTCTAGGTATGTTTGGAAAAAATCTGTATAGGTGGTTTTGGAACCTTCAAAATATTCAAATTTGAAGTGCCCATATTGAAAAATTTACCTTTACACACTCAAAAGTGCCCCTAAAAAAATCTACCCAAGTGATCTACTTTCGAGAGTCACAATTTGATACCTGTTGATTTTCATGAAAAACCCATTTTTGGATACACTCATGTGATATATGTGAATTTTCATGTCAATTTTTAGCTTCCCATGATGAGTTTTGATAGTGTTTTGAAAAGCGAAGCTGGAAGGTTTTGACACTTTTATGTTGTTTGTGAACTCTAAGTTTTGCGAAGTGGCCTCTTGTTCGAGTTGATATTTTTCAACTGGATGATTATCAAGATAAAAATATTGTTGCTCTCCATTTACCCTACATTCATATGCTCCCTTGTCTAGTTTCAAAGCCTCAGGGTCTGATTTGATATTTTTACTGGAAATCAAAAGCAAATGTAGTTTGCTCACTTTTTACATCTGTATTTTCAAAATGCTTCAAAGTGGTCAAGTTTGACCCTTAATATCTCATGAAGAATGATGATTCAAGGAAATCCCTCTTGCACACATTCTCAATGAGCCTAAATTATCTAATTTCTCTAGTGGTAGCTTCCCAGGAGGTAATTTGATAATTTTTTGAGGTGACTTGGTGTGCTCGAATTGGTTCCTGATAGGTGAAATTGCAGAAATGCCTGAGTGAGCCACTTTGACATTTAATATCTTGCACCTCAGAAATAATTTTTGCATGCCATTTGTTGCACTATATTTTTGGTTCAAATGGTAACATGCATGCTTAGTTTCGTGCCTCCTGGATGAGTTTTGATGGGTTAACTAATCCTTTTTTGACTGCAACATGGCCAAAATTGGTGTTCAGAAAAGTTTCAAATTTTGAAAATCTAAGAACCCATTTCTTTTTTTTGTCTGAAACCTCTACAGCTCCATTTTCATCAAAAACAAAGGTCATATGATGCATTATTTTAATGCATTTATGGTGTTGTGAACACATCCCGAGGGTCAATTTACAAAGGAGGTACCTAGTTTTTTAAGGCTAGACAAAATTTGAGGAAATATTTTTTCTCTAAATAATTGATTATAGATACACATGCAGAAAATCTTGGCTCCAAGAGTCACCGTTTGTGTGCAGTGAAATTTCTCCATTTGGGCCACAGGAGTAATTAAAATTTTCCCATTTTCTAATGTTTTCAAATGTTAATATTTAAAATATTGTGAATATTTTAGATATTGGGAAAATACAAAGAGGAATTTAGGGAAAACATAAAATACAATTTCAAATGTTCTAGAGGAAAAGCAAGTTTAATTCTTGCTTGTGATTCGCTAAAAAGTGGGTTTCATGATTTTCACTGCTACACGGATGAACTCATTGTCGATCATTGTTTTGGGTTTGTAATTCCCATTTGAATTGGAAATCAGTGATGGAAATTCCTTTTCATCACTGATTATGGTTTTGATTGTCCTTCTCTGCATTCTATCAGTGATGGGTGATCTCATATCTTCCTCAGCGCCCATCACCAATAACTATCTCCATTTTCTCGCTGCGATGTGTGATGGAAAACTAGAAATGATGGAATAAGTGGTAGTGAGCCCGTGGGTGTTGTTGATAGAAATATTTGGGTGAAAATTTTATGCTAGGGAATTAAATGATGTTATATATGTGTTCCAAATGATGTTTTTTACCTTCCAAATGATGCTTGGACTTATCCACTTGGGAACACTTTCAATTATGTTTTGGCCATATTCTGGGTGCCTGCAACCATAAAAATACCCTTGTATCAAGAAAGATGACCAATTTTTGGGGTCCTCTATATCTTATCACACATCATGATTTTCCTTCTTCTATTATTCATTGCATTCGCTATATGTGATGCTCTCCATAGCATATCTCTATTTGGTCTCACCATTTCCAAAATGTATTAATGACGGGGCAATGTTCTATTGTGCATCGCTGTTTTGTATTTCCTTTTCCTCATCCAATTCACGATATCCAATGAATGTTGGAAATGTTGAAATAAAAGAGATAGTGGAGCCCAACCTAATATCAAATATTATTATTTGATAAGATCTTAATGATGGAAACAAAAGTGCTTGAGTAGAAGATTTTTGCAGACTAAGGTACAAATTAAATGACGAGGACTTTTCCCATCACTATTTATCATCTCCATTTTTAATTTTATGGGCGATGCGCAATGGAGGCTTGGGTAAGTGCTGATAGCCGGTAGTGGGCCCAAAATTAAAGCCTCATAAGTAAATGCAAGGTACATGTAGAATATTTTATTTCCATGTGCTATAAAATTAAAGCCTCATAAGTAAATGATTTTAATATTGGGCATTTTAAAATTTGTAAACTCATGAGTAATTATTTTATTACTCAATTGAAAAATTAAAGTATTTATAACTAAACTTAAAGACTTTATTTGCTAGGAAATGAGATAAAATACTTCACGGAGTTTTTTAAAAACATGTAAAGGGCTCTTCATTGTTGGGAAATATGAGGGTAAATTGCACAAGTGAAATGGAGTTTCTATAGCCAAAAGGATTTTTCAGCTACGAGTAAAAAGTGGGTATTTTCTACAGCAAGGCATAATGAGGAAGGTCATCATGGTGAGAATACTTTTCTATTATAGGGCAACAACAAGATGCAAGAATAAAAGGGAAGATGGAATTTTCTTCAATCGGTGGAGACAGTTACTGATCTATGGACCTGAATGTGCCAGATGTCTTTCGGAGATCTCCTTTCAGGGTTTTCATTTTCCCTTAAGTGTGGTTTTCTGCTTCATTTTGAGAGAGTGGTTTTGTAATTAATCACAGAGAACATTTTGATGAAAATATAGAGCATTTTACTGTCAAGTATTAGGGTTTGAGTCTGTTATTATTTGTGTAATTTTGATTACAATACTTGCAAAATAATGTTGAATGTTTCAAGTTTGATACTATTTTACTCTCCTATGTACTAGTTTTACAGATTATGAATAATACAATCAAGGTTGTCTTATTTGTCTCTATCAATTTTAGATGGATGTGTGGCTCTAATCTTGTTTATTAATTCAAATAATTAATGTAGGTGTTGGAATATGGCTATAAATTTGTATTAAACTGAGTGTTAGGATGCTAGTAGGAAGTAAAGGTTAAGAAACAATACTAAAATATTGTAATGCAACATTTCAGGGCTTCATATAATGTTAGGTGTGAAGATTTTTATCAGATTATGTGAGTGTTTAATTTGACTCTATTCCAAGGATGAGGAATTGATCAAAGTTTGTTATTCATTTTACATTTGTTGGTTAATTCAGCAGCAAATCATCTGTTAAATAAAATTTACTTATCAGTTTTGTTGTGGGTGTGTGTGGAATTCAAAGAATCATTTCTCTCATGTTTAATTTGTATAGTACAATGAAGATCTGCCATACCTTCAAGGTATTGTGTCTATTAAGTATATAAAGGAGATTTATCTATTTACTTTGTGTTTGATACTTAGACACACAAGTATCTACAAACACACTAATGGAATCACCCTCCTGGGTTTCACAGAGCCCAAAATGTAGGGGAGAAGGGGTTTTCAATTCAATCTCCCATTCGTTGGCCAAATCTCTCCTTGAATCTAAAGATAAGGCCTAGAAGCCCTTTCGGATTCAAGTTGATAGCATATTTGAGCACCAACAGGTGGCACCCATGTCAAAGGTGCTCAAAGGTGGAAATCATTTTTTGACGTCATTCTTTCTAGTGTCATATTCCATTGGGTAACATTATGGCTTAGCACAGTTGGGCTATATGGAAAGATCGACTAGGATATTACAAGTCTCCTCACTGGCATTTTACTAATCTCTTCACGTACTTCAACATTTGGGTGGTAGTTTCTTTTGAGTCTATAGAGTGGCAGGATAGTTGGCACACACAATCATGTACATCATAATAATGTTTGAGGTGATATTGGAAATCTTGTGTCTTTAAAAACATTGAAGGTGGCTATAAAATATTAACCAGTTGTTTGTAGTTTTTTATTTTTGTCTTTTGGAAGGTGGTAATGGTGGAAAGATCTAAATTTGCGGTGCATATGTTGGGGGAGTCGCTCGTGGCTCCTGGCATGTACACTACTATACATCTAGATTGTAAGATGCAACAACTTGCTTTCAAAAATATAATTGATCAATGTCTAAAGTGGATAATGCTAAATATCGATCATCTCAAGGTGATAACAGTGAAAATAGTACTAGGCAAGGTGGATTTGGAGAATTTTGAGACTTTTAGGGTTAACACCCATATCATCTCTAGGTTTTTGGCCTTAGTGCTTGACATACGAATGCCCAAAGCTGAGGTGAAGGCTCTAGTAAAAATGCTTTCTAAGGATAATCTTCTTGGTGGTTTGGAGGAGGTTCTCTATGCAACAATATCGGGCTTTGGTGCCCGTTGCCCATGTGACTTGGCTCTAGTCAAGCTTTTAGTAGAAGTTATCAAGTATTACCCTCTATTGCTTGATTTGAAAGGTATGGATTTGGTGCAACATAGGCAATTGGTAGCATATGGGGTGAATTTCCTCAAAAAAGTATTATAGTTGGTCCCTGTGGAAGACTTCAACTAGGTTCCTGAGTTTGAAGCCTTTACATCGGATAATGGCTTCAAGTAAATGGTCATAGTGTACAACTCTCTTTTTTTGGTTACGTAGGGTTTGTCTCTAATCTGTACTAAGGGAATTTTGGCTAATAGCCTCGTTATAGTGTTTGGTTCGGCAATGCTAGGTATTTTGGTGGTCAATTTATGATTATCATAGTTGGTTAGGGGTTTTGGCTAGTTGAATATGCTAGTTTGTTTTAGTGGTTAGGGTATGGGTTTTTGGTCTTCTTGCATAGTAGATGCTCTATAATCTTTTTTGATATCAATACAAATTCAAGATCCTCTTATGTACCAAAAACAATTAATATTAGGCTTATGAATATGGATTAGCTCACAAATAACTTGTTGAAAGGAGATGCTTCCTAAACACCTAGTATTCCATGAGAAAATTACTAATTTTTAAGGATATATAATGAACCTTAATTCAATCAAAGTTTCCTCAATCATCTTTAGTTTTTTCATGATCACTTTTATTTCCTACTTTATAAATTTTATCCAACACAATTTTTAAAATATTTTTTTGTTGGAGACCTAATGGAGGAGACCTTTTCTTTTTAATGTTACCCTTAGCATATTCCTATGAAGAACCTCTAGCATCACACAATCTATAGAATTTTGAAAAGGAACAATTGTCAGAATTAGAATATCAACTTAATCCAACTGCTAAATTTGTCCTTGAAACATTAAGAAGGTATTTCAATTGAAGAAGCTGAATCACTTAATCCTTCAATTTTATTTTCATTGGACAACTGTACAAAAAAATGAGCATAATAACTCTAGCATCTACTAAGCATTTGAAGGGCTTGCTATGTCACATGGTGATGACATTATCTTCCACTAAAAACACACATTATATTTTTTGCACTTTTCCTTTAGCTTATTAAAATGTTTGTTGATATATTGCTTCCACTCACAAAAGAAAAAACTAGAAGAAGCTTCAAACATTTAAATTTTCACTTAGTTCATCAATCATAAAGCTTCATTATAATTTTGTTACATAACATTAAAGTTTAGTATTTGATACTACACGACTTAGAGGTCTATATAAATAAGTTCAAAAGTAAAAAAAGGGTTAAGAATAATTAGAAAATGACATTAAAGTACCACTACATGAGTGATCATTAAAATAGATGTAAGAAGTTAAGGTATATTTTGCAAAGTACACTTTTTCTACCTTATTCATAGGTGTAATAAATAACCAAATAAGGTGGATATTTAGAAATGTCTAAACGCATAGATAAGATAAGGAATACATGTATAAGAATAAAGATAACAAATAGATAGACAATATAAGACTAAGGACTTAACTTCACACAAAATTACACTATTTATAAATATATACTCTCCTCCAAATAAAATCTAAACAAAATGAAAATGAAAATGAATATACAAATAAAAAGAAGAAGATATGAGACCACTACCCAAAGTCAATAGAAAAGAATGTTAAATTTATATGCATTACATATAGCTACGTTTGACAAAAATGTCAACTGTTAACAAAATAAACACTACCGTTGGCGGCCAGCACATACAGATAACTGTCAACAAAACATGGACAGAAGAAGAGAACAAACCTGAGGTCTTTAGGGTTTTAGACGGAGTGCTGCCCAAGGAAAGCATCAGATAGTCACTTGTTTTGAACACCATTTTGCCTGACTTCGTTGAAAAGGTCAACGTAATCGTCACGCGTTTACGGTTCGATAATATTCCTTTTGCTCCTCTCATGTGTACACTAATCCTGACCAAAAACGCGGATTTGAAGTGAAGATTTTAAATTTGTATTGAAAAGAAATGAAGACTTATTCAGGGTCTCAAACGCGACTGTGCAATTCAAGTTTTGAATGGATGTTCCTTCTATGGCTTACAATATTCAACTTTTCCGATCGTCTATTCGTAGCCTCTCTATAAATATGGCCTGCTTTGTATGGGTTATATACCATCTTCATCAGCTCTCTCCCAAGATATATTACATTTCACCGCTTCTCATCAACATTTCTTCTGGTTCATTTGTAACGTGAACAGATTTCTTTGTGAAAGAACGCTCTCCAGCAGGGAATATGGCGGGATCAAGGCTTATGAGAATCATAATAGTAGTTCTTATTCTAACCGTTCTGTTTGCCCTGCAAGTTTCCGCTCGATATAACCTTAAGAATAATTTAAATACTGATGGAGAAAGTAACTACAACAAAGCAAGTTTTAATCTGGTTCAAGTTGTTGACAGCTTAAAATCTTGTACCAATTGCGCAGGCCATATTACAGATCCTAACTGCTGCAAATAGTAAAACAGGACTGTATATTGGCGTCTACCATTCTGACTCATATGTACAGTAACAATGATATACGGGTCCAACGACGTAATTCATATACAATATTTTTTGCAAATGTATTCCTACTATCCTCCTGTGAGTTTCATTGAGAAAATGATACTTTTTTCATATATTCTTTTGCAGGAATAATTTGTTTATTTTTAATGTTCTTAGGCATATTCAAAGTCGCATATACAAATTAAAAAAAAGAAGTAGAAAAAGTCGCATATACAAATATGATTGGGAATGTTGAATATTTGAAAAATAAACTTCATTCATTTTAATGATCTAATATACTTTTTAACGCTCCCCAATTCAAAGAATTTTCTTGTTTTATCCAACGACCTCCTCATGCTTGACAAAATCTTCTCAAATATTAGGTTTTTTTAAAGTAATCTTCCTTTATTTATTTACTAATCTTTCGTTGGTTTGACAAATGTGTTTAAATTATTTATCACCACATGCTTACTTTGAGACATTTCTTAGAATTGAATAAAATTTCTTAACAAAAAATATAAGACTTAGTGTTGATGGTAGTAACTAGTTAAATTGGTTATGAATTGGAATCATACTATCAAAATTCATGATAATATTATTTTGGTTAATAATACTTGATAATAGAGGCACCATTTTAGATGTATTACTTTTTTTCTTATAATGAATCTCATCTTTATTGTGTAAGACAAAGATTTCTATTTTCTTAGAAATATCTTTGTAGTTATTGTTAGGATTGTTGATATTATCCTTGCAATTATATGACTATGTATTTTAACTATAATATTTTAATAGTCAGTTATTATTTTATGTGATTTCAAGATATATGGAAGAGGAATCTTAATGTCCCACATGAGGATAAATATTTTTTGTAGTTCAATATTATTTTCTAGGCACTTAGAATATTTTATACAAGGTGGCATTGATTGAGAAGGTTAATTTTCTCAATGAAAACACCTTTAGACACTTGGCATGAAGTGGAAGAGAATCTCACTATTTATAGTGGTGTAAGAAGCATTTATGATAGTGTAAACAATGCAAGAAAATATCTTGGACTATGTGTAAGAGTGGGTAGCTTTCTTTGGACATAACAAGTCATTTTATGTTATATTTGGTTTGTTTTGTTCCCTAAGGAAGTTGAATGCCCAAGTTCATTAGAAAATCCTAGGAGCTTCTAGAAAGATACTTGTAACTCTAGGGAATTTGTCATTAGATATCTATGCATGCAAACTATTTGGCTTATGGTTTTATTCCATGGTATTGAAAATTATTCTTAGTTTCTTGTATTACTTTTGACTATATATTGGATCTTGGAGTAAGAGGAAAATAAAAAAATTCACATGTTGAACTAGTAAACAAGTAGTGCATAAATTTAGATAAAAGAATTTATATTAATATAAATATATTTAGAGATTTAGACGAGCTTTGGATCTCTTAGGATGCATATTTATTTTGTAAAATAATTTATCCACACATATCTAATGTAATGGTTTGCATCTCTTGTTTGTCTATTTCCATTTCTATCTATGATTTATCACTATTATGTATGTGGATGCATTAAGTTTACAATGTCATTTGACTTGTAAGTTATATCCTACTTCTACATTTTGTATCAAACAAATGGTTATTTTTATTAGAAAGACTAATGTCATTCTTCAAATGTGTTTTTGGTTTTTCTGCTATAGTGGGAGTTAATTGTGTTTTCTTGCAATTTTAGATTTATAGTGATTAAATATCATGGCTATTCCATCTAAGTTAAAGATCAAAAACATCAATGGTATAGGATATAAGATTCAAAAGCTAAATATGAGAGATCTCTTGGAAGAAAAAGATCAGTAGATTTTTTTGAATAGTGAGACTAAACCAAAAAGGGTCTTAAACAAAGAATGGGGAAACTAGATAAAAATAAAGTGTTGCAATTCATTTGTGTCAATTTTAATTTTATTGAATGTTTCCAATAAGAGTACAACATATAAATTATAGAATATAATACAATAGATATACCAAACTATGAGTCTCATTAAAAAGTTATCTCTAAAAAGAGAGATAGATTCTCTTAAGCTAAAGGATGGAGAATCAGTTTCAGAACACTTGAATTCATTTAATCTAATCTTGATTTAGTTACAATTGACTGATGTAAAAATTGATGAGGAGAATAAAAAATTTATTGTTATGTTAATTACCCAATTCTTGGGATAATCTTATACTTGGAATCAAATGCTATTTTATAAAAGATACCAAGTTAGATGGTCTTATTACCACCTTTCTCTTAGAGGAAATGAGAAGAAAGCCTTGGGATGGGTCTACTGATGCACTACTTGGCAATGAAGATATGAGGAGAGACATAAGGATAAGAATGGTGATAAGGTTAAGTCTAAACATCACTCCAAGTCAAGGGAAGGTCTAAAGCATCTAGTTACTATTAGTATGTGTAGCTTGAACATGCTCTAGGTTAATATTTTTTCCTCTTTATGTGGCATAGTTTATCCCCAAAATAATTAATAAGGGAGTGGAAGGGACGCCAAATCCCCTCCTGCAACATTTGGGGTAGAACCTTCAAAGGAAAAAATCAACAATTTTTAATAATGAAATTTTATAATCAATTCCCATTGAAAAATGGTTTGAAAATGAAATAAAGGAAAATGTGATTATGCTTTTGTATGGTTTAGGAAATAGAGGAAAAGCCACTTCACAATTATTTCATTAAAGGGAAACCCTAGAGATCTCAATCAAAAGTATGCAAAGGAGATAAAGATCTTGCAAAAAGGCTGCTATAGGGTCTAATTATAAACTAAAGAGGGATTCACCACCAAGATAAGGCTTGGAAAGATAAATGAAATGTAAAATGTAATGATAAAACCTAACGCAATGCAACCTTTCACTAAATGGCCTAAAAATGCATGTAAATAAGAACAAAACACTACAAGATGAAATTTTCACACCTAGAAATCTGAAGATGACTGAATGAAGGAATGAAATGATAAAAAAACCCTAATTTTAAAGCCTATTGGAACTCATACGCCAGTCTAGGTGATTTAGTCCTAGATTTGGGTTTCTGTGCAAAATTGGAATCTGTCAAATGGGTGTCTAAAATTGTAAAAACCTAGAAAATGACATAAACTAGGACTCATACACTAGAATTCATGTATCAGTCCAGTTAGGGATTTTTGAAGCTTCAAAGCTTGAATCCACTCACCAATGTCTGCTCTATCCTTTCCAATTAATTTCCGCATCAAAAACCCTGATTTGCAACCTATAGAAGTCTTCCAATGATCTTCAATGCAAGGTGACAACTTTGACAACTTTGAACACTTTGACAACTTTGAGAGGGAAAAATGTTTTTTTGTTAGTGGAAAGTGGTTTTCCTTGGTCAAACCCCATTTTGGTAATCAAACTTTGTAATCTAATGAAATAGGAATGGAGAATGATGAATGAACATGTAATGTTACAACTCACCAAACTTTAGCAATAAAGTGCTACAAAAATGTATGAAGTGGCTCCAATGGATGTAGATCTTGACTCTTGCTTGAATAGGATAGATCTTGACTTGAATGCTAGCTTGAATCATAAAATCCTACATCACAATTGTTAGCTCCAAAATAAACATAATGCATGAAGTATTTTCCATGATGCTTGATGCTTGAAGAATGCTCTAAAACACTTAATAATCTACCCTTGAATGCTCTTGAATGCTGTTGTAAACACTTGAATTCTCTTGTGACCTCAACTCTACTATAAGGATGAATACTTGAATGCTTGGGGTCAAACTGAGTGAAAGAAACTTATATTTATACTTAATTATGCAAAAATTCCCAAAATTACAACACTACAAGCCTACATTAGATCCAGGAGGATAGAATGCTACCAAGAAATTGAATTAATTTTGATTTTGGCCCACCAGGACTCATATGCCCAAGGTGGATTATGAGTCCTATTAGGCATAAATTATGGGACCATTTTAGAAAATGCTTAGAAAGGTGTGAAATCCAAATTGAGACCTAAAACCATAGGTGGGACGCATACCCCCAAGGAAACAAAACATATAAACACCTTAATTGTGATTGGATGTTGATTAATGTTAGGATCATCCTCAAAAAGATGCATTAAATAAGGCTTATGGATGCAAAATAATGCCAATTAAATCATAAAGAAGCCCAATTATTTAATAAAAATCCTAGTAAAGTGTGAAAGTGTGTTACAACACTTTACAACACTCTAAACAAGGCATCATTAAGGTACATTTTGGTTAGAAAAAAGTTTATTAGGTTTAATTAATTAATAAAACATTAGAAAAGTGTGAAAGTGTGTGATGTAACACTTTACAACACCTTAGCAAGGTATAATTTAACTGCATTAGTTCACAAGGGCCCAAGACCTAATGTGAATGTGTCAAACACTCTACAACACAAAATCAAGGAAACATTAAGCTTAGTTTAACAAGGAAGGCCCAAATGAGCAAGGCAAAGTAAAAGGATACTTTTTTTGTTGCCACAAAAAACTACTAGAAATAGTTGATAGTTTCTTGTTGTGGATGCATGAGCTAAAGAAACATGCATCAAACAATGCATGGGTTAGTTGAATGGTTACACAGATGGAATGTTGTCAGTTTTTTTTTTATGATGTAACACATAGAAAGGTAACCCGTGATGTAGAAATTGGACAGTCACACAAGAAAATTTTTGAAGTCACTTTTTCACATTGGAAGAACATAACAAAGTGTGTGTAGTGAAGTCTATATTTATTTTTAAGAGATACACATCAGTGGTGTTTGTTATAGTTTTATGAAATATTGTAATATGTAGTTTGTTGGGAATTAAAATAAAAAAAATAGTTATTTATGGACATAGCCCAAAGGGTGACCCATGTTAAAAAAATCATTTGTTCCTCTATGAATTTCATTCATTCTATTATTGATTTCTAATCTGCATTTTTTTTTTTTCTGTAATCCTTCTTGAGGTTAAAGAAGAGCTTGTATGGATTGAAGCAAGCACCTCAACAATGGTATTTAAAATTTGATATTTTTATGGATGAACAAGGTTACAGTCCGTGTCATTCTAACCATTGTGTTTATTTTAAGAGGTTAGATAATGATATTTATATTATCCTTTTATTATATGGTGATGATATGCATGTTGCAGGGTCTAACATGGAGCATATTAATTAGTTTAAATAGAAATTAGAAAACTATTTTTCTATGAAGGATTTGGGTTTAGCCAAATAGATCCTCAGTATGAAGATTTCAAAGGATAGAGTAAATAGAAGGTGTTGAAATGATGTAATATTGTGTGTAGCCAAAAAATGTATAGTTGACATTTTTTATGCTCATTAGAGTCTCTCTTATGGACTTTAGCTTGATTTTTCCTAGGCTCAGTGTTTTAATGTGGCCAACACATTCACATTAGGTCTTGGACCCTTATGAATCATTAAGACTTCTAGGTTTTCTTGTAAAGGTGTTGTGAAGTATTGTAACCCACTTTCACAATTTTCTAGGATCCTTTCATTATAATTCACCTAAATAAATCCTTTTTATTATTTACGAAGTCTTATTTCAAAGTTTTTTAAAGTGTTGTAACCCACTTTCACACTTTTCTAGACTTTTCTTCACTAATTCAACCCTTTCTCATGTTTAAATGACCCTTTAATACACTTTCCAATTATTTTTAAGTGTATTTTTTAGGATATTCCTGTTGGACAACATTTAATGCCCTATAATTCCTGACACCCACTTAATTTCCTTAAGTGGGACTAAGTTGCAAATAGAGGCGACTTAGTCCTTTTTGGCATAAAACCCAAAATTATTTTAAATTTCTTGCAGGATTTTGTCCTCTAACCCTTGAGGTCAGCCTACGATGTATTATTTTTTGGAAAATTTAGTAAGAACAAGTATAAATAAGGGTTTTTTCCCTTATTTTTAATCTACCCATCTCCTTACAATCTTGCACTCATTAAGCATTCAATCTTGCAAGCATTCAAGCAATCTAAGCACAATAAACTCATCCATTGGAGCACTTCATTGCATATCTTTAGATTTAGATATCAAGGGTTAGGTAATTTTATGACAATGCATGTTTTTTATTTATCATTCTCTTTCCATTTCATTTCTTTATCAAAGATTTGATTACCAAAGTGGGATTTGACCAAGACAAATCCCTATACTCTAACCTTAACCATTTTTCTCTCTTTGCATGTGTGTTTGTAGACTTTGTACGAAAATATGTCAAAAAAACAAGTGTTGAAAATTGGTCAAGAAGTCTTCAAAGTTAATCAATTCAACATAAACCCTAATTCAAGTTTGGAGACACTTTTTATCCCATTTTCTATAGAATCAAGTGTGAATACCTATTAGAAAAGAAAGTGCATACCTAAAGCTACAATATTTTGTCCCGAGATTCCTGAAATATACAAGTGGACTAAGTCACCACTAATAGTGGATTAGTCCCACTTCCAGGCTTGAAAAGTGGTTTTTTCATTTTTGGATACCCATTTGGAAGATTCATGTTTTGACAAATTTTCCCAAAACTGGGACTAAGTCGCCCAGCCTAGTGTAAGTGCCCCAGTCAACATTTTCAGTCAAATTTTTAGGATTCCAGAATCTCTCCACATCATATTTCAGATTCTAGGTGTACCTCTCCAATTATGTTATGTTATTTCATCATTTTCTTGCATTTTTAGGTGCTTTTGCATATCACAATGTGTTTTACACCACTTTGCATTTCTTAGGTTTTGCATCATTAAATCATTTTATTTTTAGATTAGTGCATTAGTACATCATAAGTAGACATATTAAATTTCATTTACATTAATCTTGAGTGTAGACATTTGCATTTTGGACCCCATTCCTTTCTCCTTTTAGGTGAAAAACCCTAGAAGGAGCTAAAGCAGTGTGGACAATCCAAAATCATTGTCCACATATGGAAAATGCCAAATCCATTAAGAGAAATTTGCCTAATAATTTTAAATTGACTAAGGATATGTATCCAAAGATATAAGAGGATGAATAAAATTGTCCAAGATTCCATATTCTTCAACTGTTGCTAGTTTAATGTACACCACGTTATGCATGAGGCCCAATATTGCACATGATGTTGGAGTTGTGAGCAAGTATAAATGAGTAATCCTGGAATGGAATATTAAAATGTCCTAAAATAGATTCTCAGCTATTTAAGAGGGACAGAAAGTAAATATTTATATTTTGGAGGATCAAACACTACTTTACAAGGATATATTGACTTTGATTTGGTGGGTGATATTGATACAAAGTGAAGCACTATAAGTTATGTTTTTACTATTTGTGGGATAGTAGTTAGTTATATTTCAAGGCTACAAAAGGTTATTTATCTATCCACCATAGAGGAAAAATATGTTGCTACAACTAATGCAAGCAAAGAGATGATTTGGCTGCAATATTTTCTAGAGGAATTAGGTAAGAAATAGATTCATATTTTTTATATATGAACAACTAGAATTACATTCATCTTTCCAATTTTTTCCTACATTCAAAAATAAAACACATATAGTTGAGATATCTTCTCACATAGTCAATATTAGAGGATTGAAAATTTAAGATGGAAAAAAATTATACAAGTAAGAATTCAATAGATGTGTTTATGAAGGTGACAACACATGAGAAGCTTATTTCCTCTTGAGCTTCCATTGGTCTTCAAGATTAATGATGGTGGAAATAGAAATAGCTATGTCTAGGGGTGTAAATTCTAGTGGGAGCTATAGGGGAAATGGTTCTACAAGATCAATCTCCAAGTGGCATATGGTTTGGTGTGGACCCTGATCAATCTACAACTAGAAAATTTTTAGTATGTGTAGCTTGATCATACTCTAGGTTAATATTTTTCCTCTTTTCCTAGCGTAGATCCCCCCAAAATAATTAATGGGGAGTGTGGTAGGTGTAGCCCCTCCTATAGGGTCTGGGGGAACCACCTCCCTAATTGGGGGCTCAAGGGAAATGCGAAGCAAAAATTCACCATTTTTTTATAAAGTAATTTTATATTCAATTCTAATTTAAAAATGGTTTCAAAATTTCTCTAAACAATTGATATTTTATAGTTGTGGATATGTGAGGAGTTGAAGAAACATGCAACAAAAAATGTGTGAGTTAGTTGAATAGTTGTGTAGATGGAATGTTGTTAGTCACAATTTTGTGAAGTAACATAGAGAAAATTTGATATTCACTAAGTGAGTTTCATGTCAACAATATCAAAAATTATAAACCTAGAAAAATGTATTGTTTGTTGGGTAACTCTAACAAAGTGCTAGAAATATGATCCAGAAGTTATGGTACCATCAAAAAGTTCATGGTGTGTGAACAATTAAGTGAAGTACATAGTGGAATGTATGCCCCCACCTTAAAGTAATTTCTAATGCCAACTAGTAGCAATTTCCTTTAAGGTGGAAATAGTGATATATGCAAAATAAGGCATGAGAGCATTAAAAAATCCTTATGCCAAGTGATATGTCTAAAAAATCTATAGCATGACAAGAGGTCCCCCCCAAGTAAAAACAAGTCTTAAAATTGTAATGTGATAATCAATGATATGAAATAACTAGAATTCAATTTTATAGAGCCTATATACTTATATGATTGCATACTCAAACTAATTCATTAAGTTCAAATTTATAGACAAAAAAAATATGAAATAACTTTTGTCCTACAAGTTCCAAACCTAACCTAGTTCAGGCAAGTGGGGGTGGGGTCATTCACGATCATAAGGTTAAATTAATTTTGGTCTATGCAGTGAACATGGGGGTCCAATCATCCAACTTTGCTGAGGTGGTGGAAAATTTTCATGGCATCTAGATTGCCATGTAAGTTGGGCTCTCCAACTTATTCATTGAGGGATATTCCATAAATACTATTCTAATGTTGATGGGGAAGGCTAATCTTTATTGATCACTCTAGGAGTCCATGTTTTTATCTCATAATCTTATGATCTCCCTCAAAAAATCTAGAGTTAATCACATGCCTAGAAATGATGATAAAGTTTCCAACATAATTGCTAATATTGGTGCCTTCACCCCAAATCTAGTTAAGTGGGATAATATTTTTCATATCCCTGGGAATATGTGCAAATTAGTCCATCGTGATGCCAAAGTACTATCAAATTAAGATCAAGCTAGATCCATTGTTAGCTCTATTTGATATTTTCCACAATTTTCACTTATGGAAAATTAATACCTTTAAGAATTCTTTTCATAAAAATATTTACTTGTGGCTCTGGTATTCGTCTTGTCATCTCAACAGACTAGCTTTCATTTCTTTGGAGTTTGCAAATTTTGCAATGGGGAGGAAAAGGTTCAAGAAGAACCTACTAATTTTTCGATGTGGAAACGGGACATGGAAGGTTGGCCCATTATTCAATGGGGAAAGCTTGCCTTGTATTTTTAAGCCATGCAAGAGGATGACCCCAAGCTTTCTATGGAGTTTGCCACTTCCTAGGTGAAAGGAACTATCACTATTTGTGGGTACTCCTTCCCAGTGACTACTAAGATTATTGTTGAGGTGACGAGGCTTCTACTGGAGGGTGTTTTCATTCCCTATAAGCCTAAGGGCCATTATCAGAAAGACATGGACACTTTTTGAAAGAGAGTGAAAAGTTGAATAGGCTCTACAATGGCTTCAATCAGGCTAACCTCCCTAGCATTTGGAGTAAGGTTGTGAAATCCTAATGAGGTATGTTATGCTCAAGGGTCAATTCCATCGCTTTTGTGCTTATTCATTTCTAATGCTTAACCATCTTTGTTATAATTTAAAGATGAACTTTTCCTTTTATATTTTTTCCTCTCTTGAACAATCCATCAAAAATTTCCAAAGTAAAAGCAAGAATTTATCTATCCACCAGGGTCTTATCTTTCATCTCTTTCATTACCAAGTTGCTTTATTACCCTTCCCTTCTACTGTTAAAAAGATCACCTTGGTCAATCTTGACCACACCAAACCCCCTTCAAAATATTATTCTCTCCATTACCCTAGACAAAAACCCATCCACTACTCATTTTCTTACCCGTACTCATGGTAAAACCCCTACTATTGAGGAAACCCCTCCTAGCCCCATTAAATATGTTCCTCTATCAAATCCTACAACTATTCCTACTTTTGAATTAGATAATTTGTATAATTCAAAGAAGTCATGGAATCCCACCCCTACCAATTCCCCCATGCACTCCCCTATTCATGTGGAGGATTTTGATGTCCCCAACACCCCACTGTCATTAACCCTAGCCTTCAAAATTCCCCTAATTTATGCATCACTTTGGAGGGGACCCATGTTGAACCCAGGGTGGGTTTTGACAATCACACCTCTAATGATCCCCTTCACAATAAAATCAATGAAATTTTGGAGACAGTGAATGTCTAGAGTGATATCATCAAGTGGCTCTTGGGTCAGCTTGTTACTATCAAAGAGAGAATTTAGATTTTGTAGAGTAAGGTGTTGCAACAACAGATCTTGTGGCCGGGGGAGGTGGAAGAAAACTTCCATTGAGATATGATAGCCTCCCTAGCTAAGTTCTTTTATTGCTAGGCCAATTAGGATAAGGAACTAGAAGAGCTAAGATTTATCATTCACATGAAAGAGGATAAAAATAATTTGCAAATGGAGATTGATGCTATTCACAAGAACCAAGAAAAATGACATAGTGCCTCTAGGTTATTACTAATTACAACAAGGATACCATGAAGAACACCACTCTCACCATTTAGATCTTTTAGCAAGTGAACCATATATTTTTGATGTGCCATGGCTCTCTTGCACTCTTAAGGGTTTTCACCTAAAGGAGAGAGATAGACCCCAAAATCTGGGTGGTTCACTCAAACTAATGCAAGTATAATGGAAACATGAATGAAATGTGCCTAGATGAGATTCTCTAAATGAAAAGAATGGATAAATACAATTGATTTTAAATGCAAAACCTAAGAAATGCAATTTGTTGGAAAACACATTATAATATGCAAAAATGAAATAGAAATGAAAGAAAACTGTAACAAGACTTAATGAAATTGAATGGGGTGCACTTGGAGGTTGGAAAGTGATGGGATGGAGGTTTGGAATGTTGAAGAAGACACTGAAAAATCCCATTGGGACTAATTCACCATTCTGGGTGAATTAGAATTATTTTTGACAAAGTCTACCAAAACAAGTTTCTGGATACTGGGTATTCATATATGCAAAAACCCTTTTTCAAGCTTAGAAATGGGACTAATTCATCACTAATGGAGAATTAGTCCACCTTTGAATTTTAAAAAAATTAAGGTTGGAAACTCTAGCCTTTATTTTTCCATTTTGTTCCTAATAGGTTATCGAATTTGACACTGCAGAATCTAACCTATAAGTGTTCTCCATACAAGTCTTTTAGGGATTTGATCACCTTGAATAGCTTTGAAAATTTTACGAAGACTTTTCCACCCTTTTTGGATTTTCCAAATCTACCTACAAGAGTTGCAAATCACATATAAAGAGGAAAAACTTGTTGATTATTAGGGCATGGAATTTCTATGTTTGATCTTGAATTTCTATAGCAAAACATGAAGAAATCTATCCTTGAACATGTCGTAGGAAGCTTCCTTAATGACTTGGAATGATAAAACCGAAGCTTGCTTGGCTTGAAGTGGAATAAAAATGATGAATGAATGATAAGATGTGTGTGTTGGTTGAGATTTAGGGTTTAGAGGCTTGTATTTATAGGAAATTCACCTAATTTTCTCATTAATTGGATCCCTGGGGACGACATGAAAGAATAATAAACTTACATTTTAGTTTTTCCTGCTCAAAACTTAAAAATAGCCCTAATGGGACTAATTTTCCACCTTGGGTGAATCAGTCCCACCTGGCAGCGACACATTCACCTAGATGGTAAAATTAGTCCTAGAGGGGTCCTTTTGACAGCTAGAATGTTGGGAGATAAGAAAATCAAGTTTATATAATGACTTAGTAGGTTATTTGATCAAATCAACCCTTGAGATGCACAATATGGGGTCATAGAGTCCTATTAATGATGATGTAAAGGGTGGATAAGGCCAAGGACACAAAATTGCGTGTGAAAGTGTGATTAAATACACTTTACAACACTAAAATGAGGTCCACATAACCTAGAAATTCACAATATCCAATGTGAATGTGTAAGAGACATTAAAACACTAGATTAAAGTCAAATTTAGTTTACAAGCCTTCTAGATTAATGTGAAAATGTAAATAAATACATTTTATAATGTTGAATTAGGAGAAAATGGGTTCATTAAGTCTAGAGAAGTGTGAACATCTTTTACAACACTTTACAACACCTTTACAAGACATTGTTAGATGTATTTGGAAGGGTCCAAGACCTAATGTGAATGTGTAAAACACCTCACAACACTAAATCAAGGCCTCATTAAGTCCAACTTGTCATAAATTATTCCCTAATCAATCAAGGAAAAGGCATCCTTTTTTCTACGTTACATTTAGCCCCCACTTTAGTAAGACAATTGTTGACAACAGTTTTACTCGTAGTAAATAGGTCAAATAAAATCTCCACAGAAAAGACTGTGAAGAGCCTATCCTTCTTGAAAGATATGGAACAAAGACACCCTAAAGGTAAATTCTACATTCACATGACAAATATTGGCTTTCATTCAATCCCATGTCTCTGATAACCAAGTCTTGGTTGTACTAGGGTCGCTCTCGAGTAATGATGTGCCATATGTTGTTAATCTCAAGGGACTATAGTTATTTCCATCTTTGCTAAGAATTGTAAACATTTCACATAAAATTTATCCTCATTCATTGAATAGCATCATGAAATCAAAAGACTCAACATAATATTTCAGGAACATCACAAATTATTTGCTATCACTTGAGTAGATTTTGCATTAAGCATTCAAAAAGTTAATGGAAAATAAAAGATTTTCAACAAAATCCTTTCCATTCATTTATATTATTTCTTTTTTTTGGAACATTTTCAAAATATTAAACATCTATTCTAAAACAAAGTATAAAAAATATTGAAAAATAAAAAGTTTCTCCTGATTATTCTTCATGGATGTCCCAAAGAATTAATCAAATAGAGCAAACCACTTTATATTTCACCGTATTGCCTCACAACTACATATAAAATAGTGCAAGCTTTTAAAGAGAGGGTTTCATTTATGGATACCGAGTAGGTTTTGTATGCACCCTTAAACATCGTAGCATAGATTCTTGTTCGGTCGAACTTACAAAACCAGCTACAAAAGATACTGAGATAGGTAGCTATCCATAAAGCTCTGATCTCAATTAATGTCTACGTGCATACAAATATTTATGTCGTAATGGTTCAAAAAATAGGAAAAAAGAATGAAACTTAAAAAATTTATGCTCCTCCAACATCCAAAAATTCTAAACTTAAAATAAAAATGTGGCAGGAGGTGGTCTTTTATAGAAACAAGGCCCCAAAAGTTCAACTTAAAAAAATTCTTCAAAGAAATAGAAACAACAAATTAAAATGTAGCATGTGCCATCTGGAAATTGTCATCAAGAACATTCTAGAATAGTCAAGGCTTTGACTTCATCCGCAACAACAATTTTCTTCATACTTCAACACGAACATTTTATGTCACTCAAAACTACCAGCTTCCTTCCAAAATATTGGAATGGGGAACATCTATCGGGACCGGGATCAACCTACAAAATTAAAATTGAAACAAAAGTAAACTTCATCTTATTTCCGGTATCTGGTATCCAGTTCTTTCCCTTTTCCTTAGGACTCAGGTTTTAGGACTCTTCCTTCTTTCTTCAGCAGATATTCTCATAAATCTCTTAATATTTGATGCATGTGCGATCTTCTGAAATCCTTCATACTACTCTCCATGTGAGCTTAAGCCTAATATAATATTCAGTTACTCGAAGTGTGAGATCATTTTTATGTGCTTTATTTGCTTTATACTCAGCTATAACATTTTTGCACTGTATTATTTCATCAATGGCCTCCCATGTTAGTAGTTGAACATAATATCTGTTTATCCTTTCTATCCATTCTTTGAAAGCTTTAGCCTCCTTTCCCTCTTGTTCTAATGTTTGGGGATCAAAACCTTGACATTTCAATATTTTAATAAATTCTTGATTTTCACTAATCAATCCTCTACACTTGACAGTGACTTTCAAATCCTTCAATACATTATATTAACATGACACCTTCCCATTTCAGTTGTTTCTTCCAATTTCTTGGCAATGAAATTTCATGCCCTGATATTACATTAGTCTGTATTAACTCTTGGATGTCTGTCTGCATGAGAATTTCAATGTTTTTCCTTTCATCAATGACCTTCTCCTTGTGAAATCTACATTCATCTTCAAATATTTTCAATTTCTCTGAACGATGGCATGTTTCCTTTTACTTTATTATTGAATCTATAATAAATTCTTCTCCTTGATTTACCTATTATTCAATCCATTCTTCAAACATATTCATTTTATGATGAACTACAACAATTGCATCCACTTGTTCCTATGACATCAACACCAAATGTTGGGGTAGTTAAACTTGTTCTCGACCAAATAAAGTCAATGACTTAATAAAGTGTTCCAAGGTAGCAACCCATTCTTTCAATTCTCTTTTCTTCTATCTATATTGCTATACTCTGGCAATAGTAGCATTTATGTTTACTTTTATTTCCTCTAATTCTTGCCACCAAGATGAGTGTCCAAGATTAATATTTGTGATCTTATACTCCTCAGGCATTATCTCATGTCTATCCTAGTCATTAGTTGGAGTGGCTATCTGAATAGTTCTATTGACATCTGTATTCCTTTGTATGACATGCTTTGTCTTTTCTCTGCACCTAGGTTAAATAGGAGTACTTGTATAAAATTATTAAAATTCAAAGGTAGTACTTCCACTTCCATTGGAGAAGCTAATTCCCTGATTAACCAATTAGGTGTATCATCATCTTGTTGTACCTCTGTAACATCTCCTTGTTTACCACTTGTTTCAGGAACTTCTTCTCTTTGGTTTGTCACATTCTCTAAAATGGGAGCTTCCTTAGTAATATCTGGCATAGACTCAGGATTGGTAGGATTTGACACTACCTCCTCTATTTAGAGACTTAAATATTTTCCTATCTATCTAGATTTTCCATTTCATCTCTTTGAACATTATCTTCTTCATTCACTTCTACACCAAGATTTTCTCTATTTTCAATTCCATCTCCTTTAAATTGTGTAGCTTCTTCTTCTAGAATTTCAATTTCAATTTTAGTTTCAGCATGGCCTTTATCTAATTCTTTGAAGACCTACGAGTGTTCATTAACATTTTTCACATTCCCAAATGAAGGATGGGAAACAAGAGTATATTCAACAATTCTTTCATCAATATGATTTTTCTTTGTAGTCTCCCCTTCTTCCATTTCAAGTACACTAGGGTTTCCTACCTCTAAGTAGAGCGTTCCTTGAATAAACTTTTCTTCTTCAACATTTATGGGGTCAAAAAATTAATCCTGAATTTCTTCAATCATCGGGTGTACCATGGGTTTGTCTTTAGACTTATTTTCTTTCGCTTTCTCCCACATAGCACCCCATTTGTCCATCTGTTCTTTAATTCTTTTTTCATCTTCTTCAGAAACCTCCTCTAGATCTATAGGAGTCCCTTTCAGTGCTTTTTTCATACTATCCATATTAACAGAAGGGGGAGAGGTAAATTATGTTGTAACCCTTTGAGATGCAGACCTTGTTTGTGCACCAATATTCTTTGTTGCTCCTATTCCTTCATCAATAATTACTCTTGTTATGGGTTTAGTTGTGGAGGAAGATGCACCTTTATATTTTTCTTTTTATTTATCCTTACCTGTATCTGCATCTTTTTGTTTGTCAAATGGTTTTATTGGAACTTCTTGTCTTGTAGTTTCAAGGGTTCTTTCTTCAATCCTAACACCCATAGTAGCCTTACTAGTCTTTCTTTTCTTCTTGGTAGGCTCTCCACTTTTAAAAGTAGTTTCATCTCTTTGTTTGCTTCTTTTATCTTCTGAGAAGATAGGTTCAATTCCTCTTTCTCTCAAACCTTTGCAAAAATCATTAATCCAGTGTTGAGTATACCTTAAAACTAGTCTGGTAAAGTAATCAATTGATGTCATATATTCATAATCAACACCTGGGTTTGGAATGGGTTCATCATATACCCTATCATCATTATAAATATGGTTCAACACCTAACCATAATCATCTTATAATTGGTCCAAGATGTCATAAAGCTTGAGCATCTGAGAAAATATTAAAGTCATTCTTTCATACTTTCTTCTTCTTACCATGTGCTTGTCCTCACAGTTAAGCCAATAATCTTCTAATTGAGGCACATGAGCACGAAAACCAGCTATATTTTTAGCAATATTTCTCTCAATATCATAATACACTCTCTAAAGAGGGAATTCTTCAAAATGGTGGGTCCTCAGTTCTTCTTCACACAAATCAGTCACTTGAATTACACTACACTTATAATTTCCTATTGTAATAGGAAATTTGAAAGAATCCTTTTTACGAGCATGGCTATAAAGAGCCTAAGATGGTTTTAATTGTCTTACTAATTGATAAGTAGGAGGTATTTTTCCATAGTGTGTCAAATTATGATATTGCTATTAGGATTCAACCGTGTAGTTTCGAGTCAAAATCATTGACCCATGTTTCATGAGTAGTGGTTCAACAAGAACCCATCTCTCATGATATCGAATGGTCCACTTAGCACTCATTGCATCTAGGTGATGCTCACAGAGGTGAAGCATTGGTCCGTCCTGGGAGGTCACCCATCCCAGTACTACTCCAGCTCAAGCGCACTTAACCAGGGAGTTTTCTCCAAGGTTAAGCCCACTTGAGTTGTTACCCCATTTTCCATCATGAATGGGTGTCCATCAAATCCCTCCAATTTAATGTAGGAGTAAGTTGGGAACTGTATGTACAAGCCTCCCATAGGATGAATGGTACTTTGTGCTTCTAGGGATAATCTCTTAGATTTATCACCTTCCATTATTCTCAAAAATTTCATAGACAACAAATCATTCACTTTTTTGTAATCATCTTTATATCTGTGGATGGTGATCTAGGGTAGATATGCATATATCAAACTATTGTTGAATTTTGTGCCAGGGGTACAAATTTGTTTCAACCCTTGTTTACTAGTTCTCATAACACAAGAGTAATTGGCATATGATGACATGTATAAGCATCTAGTTTTGGGGAATGTAGTAATCTATTCATGTAGTGTGTCACTTATTAATTTTCCCTAATGTAGCTCCACAGGACCCTCCATCACATGAGATATAATCACAAACATCTAGGATTCAAATTTTCTTGCATCTCTTAAACTAGCTACTCTGCTTAGCAAAGTTATAATGTCTTGCATTTCTTGTTTAAACATAGACCTCTAAAGTACCTTGGTCTATTGTGTAATTGGTTGTTAGCACCACTAGGTGCTCATAATTTGTCTATTATGCTCTTTAGCGCTCTAATAGGTCTTGTTCTTGGTCTTTAGGTCAACATTGAACATTTGTGTGTAAATGGGGAGACCAAATGTGTATATGATTGCTTTATGAGATAGGTCTACATAAACTTTCCCTTCTTTCTCAACAAGCCTCTTAGTTGGGTTATAATGATTTATACATTGCATAACTAATTTAGGAGCTTCCATTGATGGAAAAAACCCTCCTATAGGAAGTAATCTGTTTGCCACAACACTCTTGGTACATTGGGAAGTATTCTCTTATAATAGTCATTAACGAATTTCAATGTCAAAAGAACATCCCATGTGGGTATCTGTAACCACTACATTGATGGGTATGTTTGTGAATTGCAATACTTGAACTCATCCTCTTCCCTTGCATCAAAAGTACTCATTTTGTATATAATGTGCTCAACAATTTTCAAAATATGTGTCTTGTGTGTGAGTTAGGGTTAGATTCAACCAAAACTTATGTTTCATAGAAATTTTAATTCATTTTCAATTAAATTCAATAGTTCAAAGAATAATTAACATTTCAATTTTAGAATTGGAAATACCATTATCAAGATTTTTATTCTGAGAAACTCTTAAAAAAGTATCAGTTATTCAGAACATACCTGGTTCTAGTTATTAATGGTGATTCTTCAAAATGCAACTTCAAAACCCTTGGTAGCTATGTTTTAGTTTCTCAAAATTTTACTTCTCTTTGCACGCCAATGTTGTTTTGTTAATTCAATGTGCTTAGAAAATTTGCAATATGATGCAAAGTGGAGTGTTGAAAAATAAATTGCATGCTTGAGGTGATGCCAAGTACAAGGTAGTTCACCACCTTCATTCATTACCTGTTATTTCACATTAATTCCTAGAATAAGGGTGCAATCATTATGAATTATGGTCCAAATCATGAAAACCTAGATTTATGCACTAGCTCATTATTTGAGAAGAAAGATGGTGTGGTGATTATACGAGGCAATCAAATGTCACACTAGTTCTTTGCAAGGTATACATTATTAAAGATATGCAATTGATTACTGATCACCAAGATTAAAGTTTTCCAATATTGTTTCTGAACTTGGAGAAAAAAACACTGAGATCTGGGAAATACCTTTTGAGAGAAAGATAACTAGAATGAAAGGAAACACCAGAAATAGAGTGTAAAAGATAAATTAAACACAATTTTAAAGCAGACTCTCTAGTTTCTATCTTTTAGAAAGAAACAATAAAATACTAGACTCCAATAAGAAAGGAAATTACCATGATTAAAATTTTGATAAATGCAATAATGGGTGGAGCTAGAATCTTATGAAGATATAATTTCTTTTGGCTCAAATGCAGGACTCTGAGATTTTTGTTTTCGGTAATAGACTAAACATTAAGAGCATACCGAAACACAAAAACTAGGAAACCAAAAGGATATAACAACAAAAATGCCAATTGAAAATGAAAGAGGAAATTAGCAACCAACCAACCATCAAAACAACACCGAAATGAGTGAAAACAAAACAAAAATCAAGGAAAAGAAAAGGAGAAGAGGGGGTCCACATTTTTCCAAAGGTAAAAATGGGGTGTGTTGTGATACCACACATCAACTAGCAATCAACAAAACTAAACAAAACAATAGAAAGTCAATTCCAGATCTAACATCAATATTCCAACCTTCGTTAGTATTCTAATTATAAATCATGGGATCCTTATTCTATATAAAATTTTACTTCGATTAGCATGCAAAATCAAGTATTACTGATCTCACATGTGTGCAATTGATTATTTCTGCTATAGTAAACATAGAAATAGCAACTGTTTGCATTAACCTACATAATAGGACAATTCCTTTTAAGCCAACTAGGGATAGAGCCTTGCTTCCAGTCAAGCGTCCATAGCCCTGACAAGGTTATCTCTGTAATTCCCCCAAACATAGCTCTACTATCGGTCAGGCATCCATATGCTTGGTAGAGTTATTTGGATGGCCTAATGAGTTGATATCCTTTTTTTTTAAAGATATACAAATGATAGCTCCTTTTTTCACCTTTGATATTGTAATAAAAGCTCTTTTAAATTAACTTGCAAGCATTGAAACCCGCTATTAAGTTTAGAATTACAGTTGTAGCAAAGGTAGTCTTTTTATTTTTCAATTAATGCAAACAACTGCTATCCCAAATTTCATTATAATGATTTTAAATTTATTCATTTGTAGCTGAACATCAACTGAATGATTTATGCTAATCAGAGTATAATTTTTTTTGAATAAATCTCAAACAATTTATAAATGGCAAACTATTTTTGATCAAAATATAGATTGAAGTTCCGGAGTTGATTTTCTATTGACTTGTAGACCCTCAAAGGTTTCCAATTGATGTAAAATAAAATGACACGACACCAAAAAAAAAATGATAAAAACAAACAAAACGAACTAAAAAAAAATGTACAAAACTATTTACAAAAATATTTACAAAACTATTTACAAGGCTATTTACAAAACTATTTATAGAACTATTTAGTTATGACTGGAAATAATGTTTTAAGAACTATACATTCATAGGAAATGGTATATCTTCACCAGTCAAAGACTTTAATCTATAAGTACTATCACCCAAGATTTCATAAATTTGGTATGGGCTTGTCCACAATTTTTCAAACTTACCATGTTCACCTTTGTGTTCATGAGTTTTGTTCCAATACAGGACCAAATTGAATATTCTAAAGGTCTTTAATCTAGCTCTTTTATCAAACCATTTTTTCACTACAGATTGATGTTTAGCAAAATGATCTATAGCTCGAGTACCTTTTTCATCTAAATGCATCAATTGCAACAATCTAGCTTTTGTTTGATCATATAATCCAATATATTCTTATGCAAACTACCAGGCAGGGATATGTGTAGGATCATCATGGAAAAAACAAGCCCTTAAGTGGCAAAATTTTTAGAAAAATTAGAGTTAGGCAGCTTGATGTAAAAAATTGAATAAGTTATCTATATTATTTCAAAAATATGTAAAAATAGAATCTGTAGAAAATTGAATGTAGTTTCTAAACTACTTGGTTTATTTAAAAAATAAATAAATCTATTTGGTGAAAATTTAAAATTTCAATGCAGTAGTACTTAAATTTCAAGGAAAAAATAAGAAGTAGGTGTCTGTCTGACCACCCTAACCAAAATAAAATGATAATATTTTTTTATAATATTTTAGATATAAGTAGAGGACTCATGTCTGGATGTGATGCATATTTTTTGTAATTTCTTTCTAAGTAAATAATTAATTATGAATTTTTTATTACAAATTTTAAAAATATAAAAACTCGTATGTCTAACCACCTTAACTTGGTCAAAACTTCATGAAATCAATTAGTTTCTTTTTAATCCTATAGTATGTGAAGCATAGAATGTGAGACATGTTTTGGATTCAAAAATGTGATACCGTTTGAAAGCTATAGATGTTTTTCAATCAACCTATCAATCAGGACTTTAGTCATAATTTAAATAGAAAATAAATAATAATTATTTATTAAATTCAAAGTAAAGCATAATTTATATTGGTGGAAAGCTGAGAATATCCTTTAAAAGCCCTTTTTATTTCATCAATTTTGGGTAAAAAAAAGTCATCAACCACATACCAGGCTACACATACCCATCGTATCGCCACTTTTTGGCCCATCATGATCCTGCACATACCCGATTTTTAAGTTTATTGGTAGTATACAATCTACCCCGTAGACTAATTGATAAGGAGAATTCCCTAATGCGGCTTTCATTCTAGTACAATCTAGCCAAAGGGAGAATTTTAACAAAGAATGACATTCCCTAGGGTTCTTTTCAATCAATTTTCTAATTATATCCAACATTTTTTTTTGATGATTTAGCTAATCTATTTCCCTATGGATAATAATTAGATGAAAATGTCAATGTTATCCCATATTCAAATGCCCAATTAGAAATTTTCAATGAAGCAAAAGTAGGTTCATTATCACATGCCAATGCATACGACGTTCCAAACCTAGTCATAATGATTTCTTCTAAGAATTTGATGACCATGTCTATAGTGCATTGCTTGCTAGGGCATGACTTTGTCCAACTAGTGCAATAATCTGTAGCATTCAATATAAATCTATGGCTAGCGGAAGATGGAGGATTGATAGTTCTAATAAAGTCTAATCCCCATTATGAAAAGGGATGCATCTCCATCACCAACTGTAGCAGTTGAGCTTTGAATCTTCCTTTATCTAATGTTGTTTGACATATTTAACAATGTTTGACATGTTCATAAGTATCTTTAAAAATCATGGGCCAATAGTAAGCTACTCTTAAAATGAGGTGTCTAGTAGCTAGAGGTGCTCCATGAGCTATTCCAAATTTATCATGTAGTTCCTACAACACTTTATCAAGTTTAGTTCTATTTAAACATCTTAAATAGATTCCTTCACGATTTCTTTTGAATAGAGATCCTCCCTTGATCATGTAACTCTGTGATTTTATCTTGAGGGCTTTGCTTTGATTCATTTGCATATGACTAGGGCAAGTATGATTGACCAAATAATACCAAATATATGAATACCAATCTTCTTGATCTTTTTCATCCAATGTATATTGTTGGCTTGATATTTGTGGATCTATTTATACAATAGATTTGACCAAAGCTTTTCCTCTAATGAACTTCATGGGTATGATATCTAAATCATATTCTTGTAAAAAAGTGACCCATTTAGCTCTCTTTTCTCTGAGCTTACTTTGCGTCAACAACATTTTAATAGTCAAATTTGGGACAATGGCTTTAACTATACTTCTAAGAATGTAACATATGAACTTTCATATAGCTTTGACCAAAGAAAAGGCTTGTTTCTTAATGCCTATGTATCTCAATTCTACTTCCTTGAATAGAGCACTCATAAAAGCAATTGGTTTTTCTTCTTTATTTTTTCCTTTCTATGTTAATGTTGATGCACAAGTGTGACCAGAATCAAATGAGTAAATATAAAAAAGTTTTAACATAATCTAGACTTACCAATACCAATGCTTTTGTGATTGTAGTCTTTATAGTCTCGAAGGTAGTTTTAGCTTCATTCGTCCACTCTATCTTGGCATCTTTCTTTAACATATCATTTAGTGGCCTTAATATTTCGGCAAATCCTATAATAAATTTTTAAACAAAATTAATCTTACCAAAATATGACTTCAATTTTTTTCTACTTCCTGGGGGCTGTAACTTGAGTAGAGTATTCACTCTATCTAGATTGATTGGAATACTATGTTCAGAAATGATATGTCCAAGTAACTTTCCTTCAATCACCCCAAAAATACACTTTTTAGGATTTAATGAAACTCCATAAGTTTTGCACTTTTGTAGTATTGCTCTGAGATCTCGAACATGATCTCTTCTATCTTTAGAAAATACTATAAGCTCATCCATGTAAATGATGATGCATTTTCCTATCAATTCTTGAAAAGCATAGTCCATGGCTCTCTAGAATGTAGTTGGACAACATTTATCAATCCAAATGGCATCCTTTTGTAAGTGAAAGTTTCCCGCTTCATGGTGAAAGTTTTTTTCATCTGATCTTCCCTTGTTACCATTACTTGGTTATATCGAGAAAATCCATCCAAAAAGGACATCATTTGTGAATCATTAACTATCTGTAACACTTCTTTCGATGAGGGTAGTGGATAATTATCTTTTTTAGATGATTTGTTGAGATTTTGGAAATCTACACACAATTGTATATATCCATTATTCGTCCTTATAGGGACTAAATTTTCCACCCAAGTGGAATGTATGATTGCAAAATTTATTTTGGCTAACATTATTTTTTCAACTTCCTTTTGAATTAAAAGCTCTAAGAGTGCATTTACTGGACATTGGTTTTGTCAGAAAGGTTTCACATCAAGATTCAATGATATAGTATGTGTAATTATGGAAGTGTCATATGTCTTCAAATAGCCATATGTCCATGTTATGACTTTCGAGTAATCTTTAAGTGCTTGAGCAATATTTCTCTTTTCTTCTTTAGTACAAACCTTACCTATGAATGTGTTCTTAAGATATTCTTTAGTATGCAAATTGTATAGCTCAAATATTCCTCCATCACTTTGAGGCAAATATTTATATCTAACTATCTGGTCAATGTCGAACAATCATTCTAACTCAATTATTCCTTTCAGAATATTATTATCTTTGGCTTGATTCAATTCTTCATCTCAAATTTCACCATCAAGATGATCTATCTCTTCAATTATTTGTGCTTCAAAAATACCAGAGTTAGTAATGAATTCTAATATGTGGGAAGTGCAGGATCATGATGGGCCAAAAAGTTGCAATATGATGGGTATGTGTAGGGTATGTGGCTGACAACTTTTTTTTACCCAAAATTGATGAAATGAAAAGGGTTTTTAAAGGAGATTCTCATATTTCCACCAATATAAATTATGTTTTACTTTGAATTCAATAAATAATTATTATTCATTTTCTATTTGATTTACTACTAAAGTCTTGATTGATAGGCTAATTCAAAAACATCTATTGCTTCCAAATGGTATCACATTTTTTGAATTTGAAACATGCTTCACATACTATAGGATTAAAAAAAGAAAAAATGAATTTCATGAAGTTTTGACCAAGTTAAGGTGGTTAGGCATTCAAGTTTTTACATTTTTCAAAATTTATAATAAAAAAATTATAATTAATTATTTACTTGGAAAAAACTTACAAAAAAATGCATCACATCGAGACATGAGTCCTCTACTTATATCTAAAATATTATAAGAAAATATTATCATTTTATTGTTGTTAGGGTGGTCAGACAGACACCTACTTCTTATTTTTTCCCTAAAATTTAAGTACTACTGCATTGAAAATAAACCTAGTAGTTTAGAAACTACATTCAATTTTCAACATATTCTATTCTTACATATTTTTTAAATAATATAGATAACTTATTCAAATTTTTATGTCAAGTTGCCTAACTCTAATTTTTCTGAATTTTTTGCCACTTAAGGGCCTATTTTTTCCATGATGATCTTGCACATACCCATGTGTTGATCATCTTCAAATACTTGCAAGTTAGTGACATTATCAAAAACTAAAGGTGATTGTACCAATTGAACGTTGAATCTTTTCATATCTGAAGTCTCTAAAGGTTCTAGAGTACTAGCAGTAGTAGCTAGAGCATTAGCTCTCTGATGGAATCTTCTAGAGATATGAGTAATATTTAATCCATCAAAATCTTCAATCAAATCCCATACTCTGTGTCAATAATTGGATAATCTTTTGTAGTGGCAAACATATTTCCTTTGAACTTGTTTAATCACCAAACGCTTTAAGGATTCTATCTTTCTTCTCGATTGCCAAGATCAAACCATGTATAAGGGCTCTGTATTTTTCCACATTGTTAGTACATTGAAATTGTAATTGATAAGTAGCAAGTAAATTCTTACCTTGCGGATTGATAAGTTCAATTCCAATTCCAATTCCTTGTATTAATTTTGATCTATCAAATTTGAGAATCCAAGCTTGATCATTTGTAGCCAATATTTTAACATCATTCGATATCATTGTTTAAATATTTTCATTCTATATGTTTTGATCTTCATTTCTATACGTTTTTGGCTTAGTTCTTTCAATGTTATCATGTTCTAGATAGTATCAATTCTTAATCCTGTAGATTATCTCTAGAAACATCATACAAATATTTTTTGAATGTGCAACATTATGCAACCTGGACCAACCCTGCAACAACAAACCTTATAGTGAAATTTTACTTTTACTGATTTCACGAGATTTTGCGATAATATTCTTTTGAAACTTTTCATAAGGACTATTCGATTCTTCAGAAGAATCATAGTCTAATTCAATTAAAACATCTATTCTAGGAATTAGTTCATTAGATTTCTTAGCATTGCAAGTAAAAGCTTCCTCAATTTTAACTCCTAAACTTCGTATTTTGTAAACTACAGGCTCTACATTGACATATAGAACTTCATTTTTCTGATTATAATCTATGATCATGTACTTCATGCATGGTTCTCTTTCAATATGAATTTGATTAGAAAATCCTTTCCACAGTAACCACATGTGTGAGAAATCAGTGTCGATGTATCCATTCAATGTTTTTGACCAATCTCTACTTAGAATCATACTATAAGTATCAGGTATCTCCATGACTTGAATGTCAATATAATATTGGATTCTAGGATCAGAAGCCAATTGCATGTGAATATTTGTCAACTCTCCTACTATGTTTACCTTTGTCTTGTCAAGTTGAGTGACTTTCTTTAAAGAATTTGCAGGGGTTAACCCTAATGTCTGACATATGGATAACAACATCACATTAGTAGATGCTCCAAAGTCTACTAAATAGTTATGAAGATTCTTACCAAATATTCTAAAATTCAGAAAAATTGGTGGGGACTCTAATTTTCCTTTGTAAAAGGCTACTTGCGCATCTGCTATGGGAATAATGTTCTTATCTTTTGTTTTGACCTAACTATCTTTCACTTGAAGGTCTTTGAATTTACTTTCTTTAGGAAAATACTCCAAAGTGCTTAAGAAAGATTTCTTGATCATAGGTGTCTTAAGGAATTCTGATCTAGATAAAGGCTAATCTTTGCCTTCTTAATTTCTTCCATTAAATAGTTATTCAAATTGTTTTGGTCGGTGGAGTCTATCTTTTCACCCTTTGAAATATTTGATGAGTTGTAGGAAGAGGTCACCTTGGGTAACCTAGGATTATTAGTTGATTTGTCATTAGGTGGAGTACTCACATTATCAAGTGGGATGGTTGTTGCTAAAGGCCCATTGAATTTACCTCCACTATTAACATTGTTCCTTGTGTTGTAATTATGTCCCCTCTGATATTGTTGGAAAACATGTATTTCATCCATTTCTTGAGGCTTATTTTCATCTTGATAAGGGAAAGTATATGTTTCCAAAGTCAGTTGAATTATCACCTTCATATTCATTAGCATGACTTGTGATAATAGTAGGTAATTTGAAGTGTTCTTAACTTTCCAGGACTAAAGAAAGAGTCATATCCTACCAGAACTAATTCATTTCCTTTAGGATGATGAGAATTGAAATTCTCATTGTAATGTGTAGCAGCAAGGAAAATGTCTGAAGTGATTTTGAATTGTAAACAATCCACTTCAACATGAGCGTTTGTATTGTGAATTCTACACCAATTGTTCATTGTAAGGTCATCTAAGTTCACTTTTGATGTATACTTTTCATCAGTTGAATCAGGATTATCTAAAGGTGTGGATACTCCCTTGTTATTAGGGCGTGTATTCTAAGGTCTAGGTGGCCTAGGAGCATTATACACTCACTTTTGTGAATTTTGATTTCATAATTGTGTAACCTTTGTGGTTAATATTTTGAGTTGAGCTGTAATTTCTTTCATATCTTCCTTTTCCTCAGAAATTTTGACATTTTTATTTTCTTGAGTTTGTGAGAAAAAATAATTTCCATTAGGACGCAATTCTGTAATAGTTGGACTAGGGTGAGGGACTAAATTTTGACTATTTCCTGGTTGAAAGAAAGTATTTTGAGGAAATGTTCCATTCTTGACCACTGCAGGATAAGTATTAGGATCCATAGGATGACCTATAGGGACTCCATTTACATTTAGGGTAGGGTAAATATTTGATCTATTTCCACCATTTGCGAACAATCCATTTCTCAGATGTTTCATTTCTAAATTTACACTTACGACTTCAACATAGGCTTTTGGTAAAGTAGTGGGAGGATTTTCTCTTCTCTTCACAAACATAGTAGTTAAAGGATCTACTAATGTATAATAAACCACAATAGCAAACAAATTATCCACTACATAAGGTGCTTGTAACCTAGAATAAGCCTTTTGAAATCTATCATCGAAAGAAGTTATAGGTTCACCTTTGAACCTCTTGATTTGAGTGAATTGATGATATAACAAAGCAGGGTCAGTTGGTGTTCTAAACTTGGCTAAGAATTGAGTTTCGATGTCTTGCCATGATCTAATAGAATTACGAGGAAAATTGATATACCACTGGTAAACCTCATCACTCAGAGTATATGGGAACAACCAACATATGACATCTTCATGTTGAATTCTTGCTCAAAAACATGTATCTTTGAATATACTGATATGCTCTTTAGCATCTTTGTAAAAATAATACTTAGGACACAACTTATTAAGATTTTTAGGTAAATCGTTATACACAAAAAATTGGAATGGTGACTCCACATTAAAGAATGCCATCACTATAGGAGGTGATGGTGCAATGATAGTTGGAATCTTTGGACTTGCACTTAAACTTTTGGACTTTTGAGGTCTAGATGACATTCGACCACTAAGCTCAACTAAGGTCACCTGAGGATCACTAGACCAAGATCTAGTAATTCTATGGAAATCTAGTTTAAAACCTAATGAAACAAAAAATAACAACAATAGGCCATCCTTCTAATGTCGGTTCCTATTGACAATGGTTTTACTCACAGTAAATAGGTCAAATAAAATCTCTACAGACAAGACTGTGAAGAGCCTATCCTTCTTGAAAGATATGGAATAAAGACAACCTAAAGGTAAATTCTACATTCACAGGACAAAGATTGGCTTTCATTCAATCCCAAGTCTCTAATAACCAAGTCATGCTTGTACTAGGGTCACTCTTGGGTAATGATGTGACATTTGTTGTTAATCTCAAGGGACTACAGTTATTTCTAGCTTTGCTAAGAATTGTAAACATTTCACATAAAATTTATCCTCATCCATTGCATAACATCATGAAATCAAAAGATTCAACATAATATTTCATGAACATAAAAAAATCTTTGATATCACTTAAGTAGATTTAGCATTAAGCATTCAAAATTTTTAAGAAAAATAAAAGATTTTCAACAAAATTATTTGCATTCATTTATATTCTTTCTGTTTTTTGGAACATTTTTAAAATATTAAACATCTATTCTAAAACAAAGTATAAAAAATACTGAAAAATAAAAGTTTCAACTAGTTATTCTCCATGGATACCCCAAATAATTAATCAAAACAAAGCAAACCACTTTATATTTTACCAGATTGCTTCACAACTACATATAAAATGCTACAAGCTTTTAAACAGAGGATTTCATTTATGGACACTGAGTAGGTTCTGTATGCACCCTTAAATGGCACAACATACAATCTTGTTCATTTGAACATACAAAACCAGCTACAAAAGATACTGAGATAGGTAGCTATCCATAAAGCTCTAATATTAATTAATTTCTACATGCATACAAAGTTTAATGATAAAATGGTTTAGAAAATAGGAAAAAAGAATAAAACTTAAAAATCTTATGCTCCTCTGACATCCACAAATTTTGAACTTAAAATAAAAATGTGGGAGGAGGTGGCCTTTTATAGAAACAAGGCCCAAGAGTTTCAACTTAAAAAAAAATCTTCAGAGAAACAAAAACAAAAAATTAAAATGTGGCATGTGGTATCTACCAACTGTCATAAGAACATTCTAGAATAGTCAAGGCTTTGACTTCATTTGTAGCAACACTTTTCTTCATACTTCAACACAAACATTTTATCACTCAAAATTACCAACTCTTTCCAAAATACTGGAATGAGGAACATCTACCAGGACTAGGATCAACTTGCAAATTTAAAATTGAAATTAAAGTAAACTTCATCATATTTCTAGTATCTAGTATCCAATTCTTTCCCTTTTGCTTAGGACTCGGGTTCCTAGACTCTTCCTTCTTTCTCTTGCTGATATTCTTGGAGAGCTTTTAATATTTGATGCATGTTCTCTTTTCAAATCCTTCGTATTTCTCTCCATGTGAGCTTGAGCCTAATATATTCTTCAAATACTCGAAGTTTGAGATCATTTTTCTATGCTTTACCTAATTCATACTTCGCGATAACATTTATGTACTATATTATTTCATCAATGACCTCCCACATTAGGAGATGAATAGAATCTCTATTTATCCTTTATACCCATTATTTGAAAGCTTTAGCTTCCTTTCCCTCATGTCCTAATGTTTGGGAATCAAAACCTTGAAATTTCAATATTCCAATAAATTCTTGATTTTCACTAATCAATCCTCTACACTCGATGGTGACTCTTTCAAATCCTTCAATACATCGTATTAACATGTCACCTTCACATTTCAGCTATTTCTTCCACTTTCCTCACAATGAAATTTCATGTCCTGATATTACATTATTCTGTATTAACTATTGGATGTATATTTGCATGAGAATTTCAATGTTTCGCCTTTCATTAGTGACCTGCTCCTGGCGAAATCTGCATTCATCCTCAAATATTTTTAATTTCTCTAAATAATGGCATGCTTCCTTGTACTTTATTATTGCATCTCTAATAAATTATTCTCCTTGCTTTACCCAGTATTCAATCCATTCTTCAAACATATTCACTTTAATACAAACTACAACAATTGCATCCACTTGTTCCTATGACAACAACACTAGATGTTAGGGCAGTTCAACTTGTTCTCGACCAGATAAAGTCAATGACTTAATAAAGTGTTCCAAGGTAGCAACCCGTTCTTCCAATTCTCTTTTCTTCTATTTATATTTTTGTACTCTAGCAATAGTAGCGTTTAAGTTTACTTTTATTTAAACCTCTAATTCTTGCTGCCAAGACCAGTGTCCAAGATTAATACTTGTGATCTTATACTCCTTAGGTGTTATCTCATGTCTTTCCTTGTCAGTTGTTGGATTGGCTACTATAATAGTTCTATTTCCATCTATATTCATTTGTATGACATGCTTTGTCTTTGCTCTATCCCTAGGTTTAGGAGTACTTACTTCTTGTATAAAATTATTAAGATTCGGAGGTAGTGCTTCCACTTCCATTAGAGAAGCTAATTACCTGATTAACCAATCAGGTGTATCATCATCTTGTTGTACCTCTATAAAATTTCCTTGTTTACCACTAGTTTCAGGAACTTCTCTTTAGTTTGCGACATTTTCTAAAATGGGAGTTTCCATAGTAATATCTCACATAGACTTGGGATTGGTAGGATTTGACACTGCCTCCTCTGTTTAGAGACTTATATTTTCTTGTCTATCTAGATTTTCCATTTCATCTCTCTTAACATTATCTTCTTAATTCACTACTACACAAGTATTCTCTCAATTTTCAATTCCATCTCCTATAAACTTTGTAGCTTCTTCTTCTATAATTTCAATTTAAATTTCAGTTTTAGCATGGCCTTTCTCTGATTCTTTGAAGACCTATGAGTTTTCATTAACATTTTTCACATTCCCAAATGAATGCTGGGAATCAAGAGTATCTTCAACAATTCTTTCATCAATAGGACTTTGCTCTACAGTCTCCCCTGCTTACATTTCAAGTACGCTAGGGTTTCATGCCTCTAAGGACTGTGTTCCTTGAAGAAACTCTTCTTCTTCAACATTTATGGGGTTAGATCTTGTATCCTGAATTTCTTCAATCATCGAGGGTACCATGGATTTGTCTTTAGACTTCTTTTCTTTCACTTTCTCCCACATAGCACCCCATTTGTCCATTTGTTCTTAAATTCTTGCTTCATCTTCTTTAGAAACTTCCTCTAGAGCTATAGGAGTCCCTACTAGTGCTTGTTTCATACTAGCCATATTAACAGAAGGGGGAGAGGTAAATAATGGTTCAACCCTTTGAGTTGTAGGCCTTGTTTGTGCACCAACATTTTATGTTGCTCCTATTCCTTCATCAATAATTACTCTTATTATGGGTTTTGTCATGGAGGAAGATGCACCTTTAGGTTTTACTTTTTATTTAACCTTACCTATATCTGCATCTTCTATTTTTCCATATGGTTTTATGGGAACTTCTTATCTTTATTTTCTTCTTGGTAGGCTCTCCACTTCCAAAAGAAGTTTCACCTCTTTTTTTCCTTCATTTATCTTCTGAGAAGATAGGTTCAATTCCTCTTTCTCTCAAACCTTTGCAAAAATCATTAATCCACTATTGAGTATACCTTAAAATTGGTATAGTAAATTCATCAATTGATGCTATATCTTCATCATCAACACCTGGGTTTGGAGTGGGTTCATCATATACCCCGTCATCATTATAAATTTGGTTCAACACCTGACCATCATCTTCTTCTAATTTGTCAAGGATTTCATAAAGCTTGAGCATTCAAGCAAATCTTAAAGTCATTCTTTCATAGTTTCTTCTTCTTAGCACATGCTCGTCTTCATAGTTATGCCAAGAGTCTTCTAAATAAGGCACATGAGCATAAAAAATAGCTATATTTTTAGCAATATTTCCTTCAATATCATAATACACTCTCTAAAGAGGGAATTCTTCAAAATGGTAGGTCCTCAATTCTTCGTCACACAAATTAGTCACTCTAATTGCACTGCACTTATAATTTCCTATTGTAATGGGAAATTTTAAAGAATCCTTTTTACGAGCATGGCTATAAAGAGCCTACGATGGTTTTAAATGTCTCACTAATTCCAATAAAATAGTTTTATCTATAGGATGCCTAGGCAACATGAATGGGTGTCCATCAAATTCCTCCACTCTAATGTAGGAGTAAGTTGGGAACTATATGTACCAGCCTCCCATAGGGCGAATGGAACTTTGTGCTTCAAGGGATAATCTCTTAGATTTATCACCTTCCATTGTTCTCGCCAATTTCATAGAGAACAAATCATTCACTTTTCTGTAATCATCTTTATACCCACAGATGGTGATCTAGGGTAGATTTTCATATAACAAAGTATTTCCAACTTTTGTGCCTAGGGTACCAATCTGTTTCAACCCTTGTTTACTTTCTCTTATAGCACAAGAGTAAATGACATATGATGACATGTAGAAGCATCTGGTTTTGGGGAATGTAGTAATTTTTTCATGTTGTCACTTATTAATTTTCCCCAATGTAACTCCACAAGACCCTCCATGATGCAAGATATTATCATGAATGTCCAGGGTTTTTGAATTTTCTTGCATCACTTAAACCAGCTACTCTGCTTAGAAAAGTTATAATTTCTTGCATTTCTTTTCCAAACATGGACCTTTGAATTACCTTGGTTTGTTGTGTAATTGGCTATTGGCACCATTGGGTGCTCATAATTTGTCTATTATGCTCTTCAGCACTCTGATAGGTCTTGGTCTTGGTCTTTAGGTCAACATTGAATATCTGTGTGTAAATGGGGAGACCAAATGTGTATACGATTCCTTTCTAAGACAGGTCTACATAAACTCTCTCTTCTTTCTCAACAAACCTCTTAGCTAGGTTATAATGATTTATACATTGCATAATTAATTTAGGAGCTTCCATTGCTGGCAAAAACCCTCCTATAGGAAGTAATCTATTTTCCACAACACTCTTGGTACATTGGGAAGCATTCTCTTATAATAGTCGTGAGCGAATTTCAATGTTAGAAGACCATCCCATGTGGGTATCTATAACCACTACATTGATGGGTACTACTTGTGAATTGCAATACTTGAATTCATCCTCTTCCCTTGCATCAAAAGTACTCATTTTGTATATAATGTGCTCTGCAATTTTCAAAATATGTGTCTTGTGTGCGAGTTAGGGTTAGATTCAAACAAAACTTATGTTTCATAGAATTTTCAATTCATTTTTTATTAAATTCAATAGTTCAAAGAATAATTAACATTTCAATTTTAGAATTGGAAATACCATTATCAAGATTTTTATTCTAAGAAACTCTTAAAAAAGTATCAGTTATTCAGAACATACCCGGTTCTAGTTATTAATGGTGATTCTTCATAATGCAACTTCAAAACCCTTGGTAGCTATGTTTTATTTTCTCAAAAAAATTCCTCTCTTGGCATGCCAATGTCATTTCATTAATTCAATGTCCTTAGCAAATTTCTTGTTCAAACATAGACCTTTGAATTACCTTTCTCTATTGTGTAATTGGCTATTGGCACCATTGGGTGCTCATAATTTTCCTATTACGCTCTTTAGCACTCTGATAGGTCTTGGTCTTGGTCTTCAGGTCAACATTGAATATCTATGTGTAAATGAGGAGACCAAATGTGTATATGATTCCTTTCTGAGATAGGTTTGCATACTCTCTCTTCTTTCTCAACAAACCTCTTAGTTGGGTTATAATGATTTATACATTGCATAACTAATTCAAGAGCTTCCATTGCTTGTGGAAACCCTCCTATAGGAAGTAATCCATTTTCCACAACACTCTTGGTACATTGGGAAGCATTCTATTGTAATAGCTGTGAGAAAATTTCAATGTTAGAAGACCATCCCATGTGGGTATCTATAACCAATACGTTGATGGGTACTGCTTGTGAATTGAAATACTTGAATTCATCTTCTTCCATTGTTTCAAAAGTACTCATTTTGTATATAATGTGCTCTATAATTTTTAGAATATGTATCTTGTGTGCGAGTTAGGGTTAGATTGAACCAAAACTTACGTTTCATAGAATTTTCAATTCATTTTAAATTATTAAATTCAACAGTTCAGAGAATAATTAACATCTCAATTTCAGAATGGAAAATACCATTATCAAGATTTTTATTCTAAGAAACTCTTAACAAAGTATTAGTTATTTGGAACATACATGGTTCTAGTTATTAATGGTGATTCTTCATAATGCAACTTCAAAACCCTTGGTAGTTGCATTTTAGTTTCTCAAGATTTTACCTCTCTTTTCGTGCCAATGTCATTTCATTAATTCAATGTCTTTAGCAAATTTGCAATATGACACGAAGTGGAGTTTTGAAAAAGCAATTGCATGCTTGAAGTGATGCCAAGTACATAGGAAGTTTTCCACCTTCTTTAATTACCTGTTATTTCACATTAATTCCTAGAATAAAGGTGCAATCATTATGAATTATGGTCCAATTCATGAACACCTAGATTTATGCATTGGCTTGTTATTTGAGAAGAGAGACGGTGCGGTGATTATATGTGGCAATCAAATGTCATGGTAGTTCTTTGCAAGGTATACATTATTAAAGATATGTAATTGATTACTAATCACCAAGATTAAAGTTTTTTCGATATTGTTTCTGAAAGGAGAAAACAATACCAGGATCTGGGAAATACCTTTTGAGAAAAAGAAAACCGGAATGAAAGGAAACACTAGAAACAAAGTCTAAAGGATAAATTTAACACAATTTTAAAGTAGAATCTCTGGTTTCTGACTTTTAGAAAGAAACGATAAAATACTGGACTTTGATAAGAAAGGAAATTACCAAGATTAAAATTTTCATCAATGCAATACTAGGTGGAGCTAGAATCTTATGAAGATACAATTTATTTTGGCTCAAACGGAGGACTCCGGGATTTTGGTTTTCGGTAATAGACCTAACATTAAGAGCATACCAAAACACCAAATCTGGGAAACAAAAAGGATACAACAACAAAAAGTCCAAGTGAAAATGAAAGAGGCAATTAGAGACCAATCGAGCATCAAAACAATGCTGAAATGAGTGAAAACAAAAAAACAAAAAAAAAAGGAGAAGAGGGGGTCCACATTTTTCGTTGAAGGGAAAAATGGGATGTGTTGTGAGACCAAAAAATAAGGATAAAATTACTTCAAACTCACACTAAAGTAGACATTCAAGAGATGTTCAATCGTACAAATGTGAATGAAAAAGGATGACAAAGACCAAAGGAGGTTGCGTAGCGCCTAGGATCCAAGATCCTAAATGAAACAATCATAAGTGCAAAATAATATGCACAAGGTGATTGATTTTCAGCAAAATAAGATAGATGATCATGCAATGACAAGAACTAGAAGGAAGAGAAGAGCGAAAGTGAAAAGGTGGATCAATCTTTGAACATTTGTCCAACATGTTGTGGATTAGATCTAGGATGTTTGTCTAAAAAAAGGAAATGCATACTCACTCTGGGGTGATGAAACTCGTGGTTGTCTATTAGGTGAGAAGGTCCAAAAGGTGAGAAATAATCACTCGGATGGTATGTACTCACAAACATGTAGGTCGCTATGGAAAAATTTGTGCCTCAGAATGGGCTTCTTGCTCAACCATACCAAATTTATACCTCCAGATAAATTTAATAACATGCCACATGAAAATGATCTTCGATCTCTATGAGGTAGGAAAAACTTTGTATGCTTGACACTCATAGACATTGTAAATGCAAGATAGTGTAAGGAATGTTCAAAGGGATTTTTCTTAGTTCGTGCAAGGTCTCATCTTAGGGGACATTGTACTTAACATCTCCAAGAGAGGATGTGTCAAAAGAGTATCATGCTCTTGGAGAGAATCAAGCCCAATGACACCACCAAGAAGAGGACACATCACAAGAAGAAAGAAATCACACAATCAAATTTAAGTGTCGATGTATGCCCCCACTTTAAATTGGTTGCAAACACCAATACTGTGAGAAATTGCTTTAGAGTAGAAGAAGAAGACAAGAGATCTTACTTGGAAAGCCCTATTCCAAGTCATATATTGTCATGAAAAAGGTAGCATATCACATGCGAGCCAACTTAAGGCATGTCATCCACATATCAAGCTTTCTCTTATACGCTCATGAAAGGTTAACGACTAGCCAAAAGAGGCAGCAACAAGTGATATACGAGGAAAAGGCTACCTAACCCCTTGCCCCCACTTAGTGCAGGATAAAGGTGAGTTGAAGGGATGGATAAGATGAATGCTAGAGTGAAAATTAGTATCAATTTGAGGAATTAGGTGTCCCCACATAGGGGAGAATACCAAACTCCTTAAGATGTTGAATTTTATGACTCAAAGCCTTACACTCATTAGTGGAATGACCATGAACTCTATTGTATGCATAGAATGATGTCTTGTAATATAATTTCTTGTGAGTTTGTGGAGGAAGGGTTATCAAGTGATCTTGGAGGAGTCTTGATAAGATACCCTCTTGATCAATGGTAGAAAATGTTTCTTTATTATGTGATAAAGATATATCTTGCTTAGATGTACAAGATGTCTAACCTACACAAGAATCTTTTGATTGTGAAACATTTTTCATTTCTTTATAGGAAGATGTAAAATATAGAAAATTCAAATCACTAGTGTTTTGTGAGATGACATTGAAATTAAGCGAAGATGTATTTTTTTTTTAATTTCGTGCAAAGGAGAACAATCAAGACCACCAGTTTCTATTAGCTTAGGATTATTTATAGTTAAAGTTGAATTAGAAGAATGTTGTGTGAGAGTGTTGATGTTGAGTGAAGGCTTGGCAATCTCTATCAAAGGACAATAACCAAGACCATGAATAGTTTATTATGTGATAGGGTCTTTAGGGTTACGGATACCTTATTCATTAGCACCACATCCTTTTTCACTATAGCCAAGTTGTTTCATAAGTTCATAACATTTTCCATAAATATTTTTCATTGCTTTGCATTAGGTGGTGGTTGGTGATAAGCATCATCAAAGGTAGTTGTGTAGTTTGTTTCATTTTCTAATTTGGTTGAGGTGGATGCTTTCGAAGGGTCATTTGCTTTTTCGTTTTCCCTATTTTAGTCATTGTGGATGATCTTGTACTTGCCCATGAATTCATGTTCCAAATCCAAAGAACCCTGAGCATCTTCTAATAGATTTGTAACTTGTTCTATATGTTTTTGTTTGTCTATTTGTTCCATGGGTTCCACTTGTGTAGTTGATGTTGATGTGTGTAAGAGATTTTCTTTATTTTTCTCATGTTGTAAGACACTATAAGGCTTAGGATCAGCATCAAGGGTGTATACTTTGTTGTTGTAGATGTATTTCATTTTGCGATGAAGAGTGGAAGGCATTGCATTCATTTCATGAATCCCAATTTTTCTAAGATAATATTACATGAAAGTTAATGAGGCATAACATGGATTGGTGTATTCAATGTGGCCACTCCAACTGTAAGAGGGAAAATGATCACCCTAAGTGATTTCTTTTTGACATTTTCAAATCCCTTAATAGATAAAGAATTAGGTTGAATGTTCAATTGATCAATGCCAATCCTATCCAGAAGGCTCGCACTACACACATTAAGGGAAAAACCAATATCCACAAGTGTTCTATTTATCCCTTTTTATTTATATTGTGCTATGGTCATGAAAGGATCATTTTTTTTTGCAAATCCAAAGAGGGGAAATCACTTTGGTGGAAAGCAATGTCATTGTTTATTCCTTGAATAATGGATGCTATGTCATTTGGTTGTGCATTAGAAGAGACAAGTACTTTTTATAAGGTTGTTTGAATCAAGTTATGACAGTGATGGAAGGCTTGAATAAGATTCCATAATGAAATCTTGGCAAGAGTATTCTTAAGTTGCTCGAAAAGATCATACTCCTTTCAACCTGGCAATAAAAAGGTTAGGTAGGATAGGATTAGGAAATGGTAAGGGTGTCAAGGTTGGTTGTGGTGGTTGTGGATCATTTTGAGTGTTATGTGTATGAGCAATGGTATTATGACTAAGTTGGTGCAAAAAATTATTCTTAGGAGGGTAATGGACAAGTTCAGATTTATTTTGAGTTTGTTGTTTGTGTGAAGGTGGGTAGAGAATTAGAGGGTTGATAGGATGTCCCACGAGGTATGTATGAGGTCCATTGATTAAGGGGGATCTAATGGACACTTGCACATTCATAACCTCAAAAGTCTTGATTTGATGTATCTCTAATAAAGGGAAATCAAGACTCACCTGTTTATTTAAGGAAGACACATTATTATTGTTTGCTTTTTCTAGCACCATGATATTCTCCCTAGAAGAATTTTTTTTAGAAGAACTACAAATAAAATGTTCTTGACATTCATGGATTGGTTCTTCTAAAATGACTGCATTGCAAGTAGGGGAATGATCAGCGGTTGGAGTTTCGTGTTTATTGATAGTGGGGAAATTAGGGGAAGACTCTATTTGATTGTTATTTTTTGGTAAGGTCTCATTATTTTGTTCCATATTATCTACCCTATTAGGAGAGCTTGTAATATGTTCATCCAAGGTTGAAATTTTTTAAGTAGCTTCATCACAAGTGGGGGAAGCATCAAGAGAAGAACCATGATGGTTTTCAAATAGATTATCCCAAATGGTAGGAGCATTAGGGAAGGGAGGATCAAGGTTCTCATGATTCTTAAGTAGGAATATCTTCTAACACCAATCTATCCTCTTTACATCGAGGGTGGGTATTAAGAGAAGGAAAAATTTTCTTTTCATGGTTATGAAGAGTAGGTAAGGTGATTGTTAGAAATATTTCTATTATTTCATCTTCTTGTTGTCTAATGTATTCCAAATGGTAATGAAGAGAGAGACAATCAAGACCTTCAAGGCTTGTATCTTCTTTCACCAAGATACCTTCGTCATTAATAGGAGAGATATAGGGAGAAGAACAAGAATGAATGTTATGATTGTCCACACTACCCTTCTCACCAATGGGTAATGTAATGTTAAGGATTGTATCAATGGTTTGACTATGACTAACATGTTTCTTAATGACTTCATCATTGTAATCAAAATTGAACTCATAAGAAGGGATGTTGTATTTATGCAATCCATTATTAACAAAAAAGAAGCCACGTCTTTTAAAAGAAAACATGCTATGATGAAAAATAAAAGAAAGTGCAATGCAATGACTTAAAATGAAATGCAATTTTCATATATGAAACAAGGTAATTTTTTTATTACACTATGCAACAATCTAAAAGAAAACACAAATTGGAAATTAAGAAATGCATGAAATGAGCTAATTTAAGGTGGATCTAATGAAATGTATGTTATAGAAACTTAGATAACTAATACAAGTAGGTAATGGAAGGAAACAAAAGTGCAGAAATATGGCTTTTAGCTCTATAAAAGGAAATTTTAGAGGTGAAAAGGGACTAATTTGACCAGGATGGTGAATGAATCGCAGTGTGGGTGTTTGTCATAATTTTTAGGAATTTCTAAGTGATTTGGATGTTTTCTAAGTTCTATGATGTATACCTAAGATGAAAGTGCAAAATTTTAGACATTTTCAATGGTTTAAGATGCTAGAAATGCAACCTATATCACTTTTCATGAGTGCAAAATTTGAAACCCTAGAATGTAACTTAACTCATGCAAAATGCAATGCAAGCTAATTCTAGGATGATGATGGACTCCAAATTAGACAAGAAAGTATTAAAAAAATTAGGTTCACCAAAATGAACCATATATTTTGTTGTGTTATGGCTCTCTTGCACTCTTAGGGGTTTTCACCTAAAGGAGAGAGATAGACACCAAAATCTAGGTGGTTCACTCAAACTAATGCAAGTATAATGGACATATGATTGAAATGTGCCTAGATGAGATTGTCTAAATGCAAAGAAGTGATAAAGACAATTGATTATAAATGTAAAACTAAAGAAATGTAATTTGTTGGAAAACACATTATGATATGTAGAAATGAACTAGAAATGAAGGAAAACTGTAATAAGACTTAATGAAACTGAACAAAGTGCACTTGGAGGTTGGAAAGTGATGGGATGGAGGTCTGGAATGTTGCAAAAGATATTGAAAAATCCCATTAGGACTAATTTTCCATTCTGGGTGAATTAGACCTGTTGCTAACAAAGCCTGTCGGAACAAGTTTATAGATATTGGGTATTCAGATATGCAAAAACCATTTTTCAAGCTTAGCAATGGGTCTAATTTTCCACTAATGGAAAATTATTCCACCTCTAAATTTTTGAAAACTCAGGGTTGGAAATTGTAGCCTTAAGTTTTCCTTTCTATTCCTAATAGATTATCAGATCTGAAACTGTAGAATCTAACCTATAAGTGTTCTCCAAACTTCTTTTAGGGCTTTACTATCTTGAATAGCTTTGAAAAATTGATGAAGACTTTTCAACCTTTTTTATTTTCCAAATCTTCCTACAAGACCTACAAATCACATATAAAGAGGAAAAACTTGTTGATTGTTAGGGCATGAGGGTTTTCCTTGGTCAAAACCAATTTTAGGTAATTAAACCAAAATAGAGAAAAAATGTAATGAAGCATGGAATAATGGAGTTATTACCTTTCCATGATGTTTAATCTTGAATTTTTGTAGTAAAACATGAAGAAATTTGTCCTTGAATGTCTTAGGAAGCATCCTTTATGACTTGGAATGATAAAACCCTAGCTTTATTGGCTTGAAGTGGAAGACAAATGATGAATGAATGATAAAATTTGTTTTTTGGTTGATATTTATGGTTTAGAGGCTTGTATTTACTTGTTAATTAGATCCATGAGGCCGACATGAAAGAATAATCAGCTTAAATTCTAGTTTTTCCTGCTCTAAACTCAAAAATAGTGTAAATGGGACTAGTTCACCACCTTGGGTGAATCAGTACCACTTGGTATGGGCTCATTCTCCTAGATGGGTGAATTAGTCCCAGAGGGGTCCTTTTGATAGCTAGAATGTCAGGAGATAAGAAAATAAAATTTATATGTCTTCGTTAGTTATTTAATCAAATCAAGCCTTGAGATGCACAATATGTGGTCATAGGGGCCTATTAATGATGATGTAAATGGTTGATAAGACCAAGGACATAGTATTCAATGTGAAAATGTGATTAAATACACTTTACAACAAGAAAATGAGGCATACATAGCCTAGAAAGGCACAATATCTAATGTGAATGTGTAAGACACATTACAACACTAGATTAAAGTCAAACTTAGTTTACAAGCCTTATGGATTGATGTGAAAATGTAATTAAATACATTTTATAATGTTTAATTAGGGGGAAATGGGTTCATTAAGTCTAGAGAAGTGTGAAAGTCTTTTACAACACTTTAGAACACCTTTATACGACATTGTTAGATGTATTTGCAAGGGTCCAACACATAATGTAGATGTGTAAAATACCTCACAACACTAAATCAAGGCCTGATTAAGTCCATTTTTTCATGAATTATTCCCAAATCAAGCAAGGAAAAGGTGTCCTTTTTTCTATGTTACAGTAAGAGATAAGGGAAAGCCATGGAAAATGGTTGGCTGATGAAGGTCATGATGGTAAGAAAGGTAAGGTGGTAGTTAGCTCAACTCTGGATGCCATGGCAGACACTTAGGCTCTTCAGAAATGCCCCATATCTTTCAAGGAGAAGCTCCAAGTTTCCTTGCTTAGGAGTGGAAGGCTATCAAGTTGTTGGAAGACCTATAGGAGTTTGGTGATCTCATGTTGGTCTTTCCTCTGTGTGTTGTCTCTATTTCTTTTTTTGGTTAGATTGTTTAAGTTTTAAGTTTTTTCTTTAGTTTGTTGGGTGATTCACTTCTTGTGAGCACCTCATTTTCCTTAATGGTTTTTTTGTAATGGGTATTGGCCCTTCAATTCTTAATCTAATCAAAAAAATTGGCCTACAAGCCATGTTCAAAACCTCTATTCATATGGCACCCAACTTAGGCTTCGAAAACCCTATGCCACTTTCCTATATTCTAATAAATTATTTTTTAAGAATTCAATAAATCTCATTTTACCTCTAGTTTTACCCATTTAACATCGGTACCCAACCTTTCATAACAAACCCGTTGATTTTATGAAGACTTTATCCCCAATAGGGTTGCAACCTACAATCACCATCCTAAAGATGGAAGAATAGTTTGTTGCAATACTAAAAGGAGTCATTGAGAATATTTTTGTGATGGTTCATTAATGGTATTATCCTATGGATTTTTGAATCTCCAACCACAAAAACCAAATGAATATTACCCCTTAATATTAGGAAAACCATGGTTGGAAACATTTGCTACCTCACTAGATTGTATATCTATGAGAATGACATTTTCTAATGGATTAAATGATAACATATAACTTCTTACCCACCCAAGAAGCCAACCCCTATGGAAAATAAATATATCTAGATAGATTAACAAGGAAAAGGAAGCAATGAATAGAGCTTAGCCTCTCTATCCAAGACTAGTAATGACCCCCAAATTTTCCTCTTTTGATTCTTATTTTTCCTATTTTTATTCACCTTTCCTCTAAAAATCCCATCATTTGAACAACCTTTTTAACCTATACTTTGATAAAGGACAATAAGAAAAAATCAAGTGAATAAATATCATTTAACCTCTAGTTTGACCCACTTGACATGGGTGCCCAACATGTGATGACATACCATCTCAAAAAGGCTACTATAAGATAAACAATAAATTTTTCATATCTAATGAAGATTTTGAATTAACACCCCTTATTCTTGAACCTTAGAAATTATAATATTATTTCATAACTTGCAATAGTATCCTAATAAAAGGGCCAATACAAATATTAAAATATATCAATCTTATGAAAACATAAACAATAATCCAATAAATTATTCATACATGTCACCAAATTCCTTCAAAAAATTCTAACACCCCACTTTAGGTAGAGCATAAATACTAAATTAAATATATCACAAAAATTAAAAATACTTGAGAAAATTTTGAATAATTTATAAATAAGATTGCAAACTTGCAAATTTTGAGACACTTTAATTCCCAACTCATATACTCAAATTGACAAGTGTCATCAATCTTGAGTATTGAGTCTACCCTTTATGATTAATTGAATATTGATTTGGTCATAGACACAATCATTGGGGTCGTTCTTTGATGCAATAATAAATAAATAAAAATTTAGAAATCCATAAGATTTCTTAGCTCATAAATGAATCAAATGGCCATTAAGAACTAAGTGAGTTCATGAACCTTCACCCTTATCTATACTCACTCCAATATCGCATGTACTATAGCTAGGTTCATCACTTGTGACTCATCAAATCTTGATTGATCTCAAACCTTGATGTTGATATCTTTAATGGTATTATATTAAATCTCTAAGAACCCTTAGATTATATTTAATCTAGACAGCCTTAAAGAAATTATGAACAAAAAATTTTAGGCACATACTAGGAATTCCAAGAGCTTGCCATGTCATAAGGTGATGATATGATCTTCAACTAAAATCACACATTATATTTACTATCTCTTTTTCTTTAGCTAATTAAAACATTTTTTAATATATTTCTTACACTCACAAAAGATAGAACTAAAATTAGCCTAATACTCCTAACACTTAATCCACCAATCTTGGGCCTTCGTAATTTAGTTTTATTGAAGTCACAGGCTCAAGGCTCCTAGGGCTACTTACTCCCATCTCCATATAAAAGTCCTTGGAAACTCATTAGACAAATGAGCTCTAACACAAAGCAAGCTTTGAAAAGCTTCTTGATATAAAAAATGGATTAACATTTCATTTTGTTTGTGACATTCACATTTGCTTATGTTGCACTAAGTAATACATATATACTTATATATAGTATATATGTCACGAAAATAGTCCATGCTTTCTTTCTTTAACATAAAATGTGGTGAACACCATTCCACTTGCTAGCATATGTTCATTTTAATGGTGATCTCTACATAACATTCAAATTTAGTATTTGATACTACTAGACTTATGGGTCTATACAAATAACTCTAGAAGTAGGAAAAACTCTAAGAGTAATTTGAAGATCACCCTTAAAAATCACATAAGAAATCACTAAAATATGCAAAGTAGACAATTTGTTATCATATGCATAAATTTAATAAATAACTACATAACACAAATATATAGAAATATGTAAACATATGGATAAAGGTAAATAAAACATATATAACAGTATGTATAATAGATAAATAAATTACATAGAACAAAAGACATATCTTCACACATAATTGCACTATTTATCTATATTAATATATATATAAATCCAAATAAAACCAAAAGCAAATGAAAATGAATATGCAAAATCCATCATTACAATAATAATAATACACTGTATTCATAAAGAGAAGACGATAAGAGACCACGTTCCAGAGTCAAATAGAAAAAAATATTAAATATAAGATCATTGCGTATAGCTACCTTAGACGAAAATGTGACAAAGAAGCCAAAGCTGATACCTTTAGGCGTATTGACAGGAAATGATACTCCGTGGTTTTATGTGGAGTGCTGCCCAACGAAACCAATCGCTTGTTTTGAACACGATTTTACTTGACTTCGTTATGAACTCCCACTCTGCAATAGAAAAGGTCAATGCAATAGCTACGATCAAAGGAGAAAGCGTAGATTTAATGTTTCCCTAACACCTTAGCGGTTTGATAATATTCGGTTTAATGTATGAATCAGACACCATCACCAAAATTATACACCCGTTGAACAATGGAAAACGCGGATTTCAGAGTCTCACATGCCCCTGTCTGACTGAAAGTTTGAATGGGTCCTCCTTGAACGACTTACAATATTCAACTATTCCGATCGACGCTCCGCAGCCTCTCTATAAATATGGTCTACCTTGTATGGGTTGTATACCATCTTCATCAGCTCTCTCCCAAGTTGTATTACATTTCACTATTTCTCATTAACTGCTCATTTGTTTCTGCTGAGTTATCATTTGTAACGTGAACAACTTTCTTTGTGAAAGAACGCTCTCCAGCAACGAATATGGCGGGATCAAAGCTTATGAGAATGATGGTAGTGCTTCTTGTTCTAACCGTCTTGTTTGCCCTGCAAGTCTCTGCTCGATATAACCTTAAGACTAATGTAAATGCTGGTGGAGATAGTGACTACAACAAAGAAAGTTGTAATCGATTTCAAGTTGTGGACAGCTTACGATCTTGTACCAATTGCGCAACCCATATTCCAGATCCTAAGTGTTGCAAACAATAAATCAAATCTGCAATATATGGGAGCCTACCATTCTGGCTCATATGTACAGTAACAATGATATAATTCGCATTCTCCTACTAACGAAACTGAGCGTTGTTTTTATTAAATCTTGATCTTGTGTAATCTGCAGTGATAAAACTATTCTTTTCCATTGTCCTACCTATGTTTCGCAGCTCAAATATTTATCGTCTTGTTATATTGTAGAAATATTTACTGATATGGTGTTTGTATAAGTTTTCGCAAATTTCAATCCTCCGTGAGTTTGCTTGGGAAAATTGTGCTTTTTGATCCTCAATTGAGTAGACCAAAAAAGTTTGCAAACGCAATGAAAGATGTGAAACACGTTATATCCCCTTTGGTAAGTTCCCTTAACCTTACACACATGTGCAAATGACAGTTTAATATCTGAAGTTTACATAAAGTCTAGCAATATTTATTATATCGAGTTACATGCATGAATGAAAAACAAAACCCTAATTTAATCTGAGATTAACATGAAGTAATGATTTAAGATATCATCTAAATGAAAAGATGCGTTATTTAATTAGTTGAGACCAATGTCATTCTCATTGAACTTTCATGAATAATGAAATTTCCTTGTGATTTTTTTTTTAAAGAAAAAGACAAAAAATATAGGCTGATGCACTCAACCATTTATGACACACCTCTCTATTTCATAGTATTTGTTCAATGTAAAAATGAAGGTTGTGTCAAAATAATGCGTAAATGCCAATATATTTGATTGATTGTATAATATAAGAACCTTCTTGGATCATCACATAGGAGTCATAGATCTACAATAAACATGATGAATAGGTTTACTCATATCTTTTTTATATGAAAAACCCCATGCATAGGACACCAACAATTAGTTTTCCCATATAGGGCTACACAACATCAATTCAATATCAAATCCAATAGCATCCAAATATTTTGTTGGGCTCAAAATACATCATCATAGCCCCACGAATCAACTTGTATGCATGTATTTCTTATTTCTTTCCACCTATGTAGCAAAAAATACAAGAACAAACCTTTGTTAATTTCTTCTCTACAAATGGAGGATGTCCTAGCCTGGGGATATGAAAAAAAGGGAGTTTACTCTATTTCTAACAGATGTGAGGTCATATATGACCAACAAAAATGGTTTGGAGGACTTCCCTTGGTGGAAAGGATTTGGAATAAATTTTATTGGCCCAAACGTAACTTTTTTATTTGGCTTTTATATCACAATAAATTTCTTATTTGGGACACTATAAAAAAGAGGGGATTTCATGGACCCTCTAAGTGTGTCCTTTGTAGAACCCATGAGGAAGATGTTTCTCACCTTTTCTTTCAATATCCTTTTTTTGTGACTCTTTGGCATTGTAGAGAAAGGGGATTTTCTACTCCTAAGTCTCTAGGACACCAAAGAGCCTTAAGGGAGTGAACTACCCTAAACTACCTCAAACTACCTAGTAAGTTGAACAAGATGAAAGAGGTTGCACAAATGTATTCAAAACAAAGTTCTAGTGATCATCACAGGCAGAAAAATTTGGGAACTGAAAGAGAAAATCATTGAAATTTCTAAGGCAAGCGGAGAAGCTCTCATCCAAAGGACAACAATGCAAGAGTGGGACATCAACATGGTGCGATGATGTCTCAAGTATGTGCTAGCATCCTGTATGGACAAAGAACTAAACTCTCAATCATAACTTAAAGGATCTAATAACTATTCCAAATCTAAGGCCTATTTCAATCTATTATCTTTATAGAAAACAAGAATGCATATAAATGACAAAGAGAGCTAAGGATTGACTTACAAGAGGTCCCATGCTTTGAAGGCTCCTACAAAGCTCCACATGAGAAACCTACATGAAAGGTGAATGAGGAGAATGTTGGTGTTGTTTCGGTGTTTTCCTCAGTCAAACCCCCATTTTGGTGTTTCCACCTCCACGGATAGCCAGATGGATGGAGAATAATAGACACAAGAGTCATCAAAAGTGAAAGATGCTACAGTGGAAAACCTGGATTACAAAATAGACACCAAAGTGATAAAATTAAACCCCACTATGGAGGAGAACCTATATCACAAAATAAAGAAACAATAGATATTATGCTATCAAATTGACAAGAAGCAGGAGAGTGTTACCAACAGTCCATGGCTCTCTCTTGGCTTGATAGACATGGCATTGAGTGCTAGCAAGAGAGTTTTCGTTGTTGGAGAGACTTCGATCTGATAGAGGTTCATCGTAGAAACATAATGTAGAAGAGAAGATCAAGAAGAGAGAAAGTTGAAGAGAATTCAAGTGAGAAGTGTTACAAATGAGAGTGAAAAGATGAGTTTTTTTTATCTACATGGGTGGGAAGAGTCGTTACCTTCAAAATCCTTTCATGATGACATGTGTCATGGGCTGACTTCCAAGATTATTCATTTGAACACATGAAAGTACATGGATGCTAGTGTGTCGTGTATAATTCTATGCACTACATAGGTGTCTAACTCATCATTTCACAACAAACAAGGTGGTCAACTATGGTCACTTCATCATTGGTCTTTATGAAGTTGAAATCTTGAAATTCTAATTCATAAGGTTCTTGTCATAAATGTAGCAAGGCACCATAAATGCGGAGGTCAAATGTGCAAATGTGAAATTTCCATGGGTGCAATTACAACATTACATTTTTCCCCCACTTTAGTGAGCTAATTTTTGGGAAAAATTAGCCACACTAAAATAGAAAAGAGAACATTAGAGTGAACACAAAAAAAATGATTTTTTTATAGATTTTACGTGCCAAAAGAATACTATAAATCTTGTAGAGGTCAAGCAGTTGAGTACCAATGATGCCCCCACCAATTGAGCTTAGAAAGAAACCATAGCATTAGATGTGACTTGTTTTGTTCTACAAAACTCAAATATAGGTCAGCTCAAAAATTAAAAGTATCTACCAAGGTGAGAAGAATTCTCAAGAAAAATCCAATGGTTCAGAAGAAAAATATGATGAAGAGGTGAGAATATACCCCCTCCTAGTTTTTCCCCTATCTTGGTGGGGTTAAAATAGGAAAAATGGGCCTTGGGGGACCTATATATACCCAAGTGGGCCCCTAGAAGGGTCATTTTTACTATTCATTGCAAGCAATTTGTTGACTTTTGTGAGAGAAAAGTCAACAAAATTCCTCATAGATGAGAGTTTGAGGAGCCTAGAATCGAGCAGCTATGCTAAGCAATGGTGGACGGAGGCAAGGTTGACTAGGTGAGTTAGAATTAACCTTTATTTTTCATTTTTTTATAGTTTTTCTCAATTTTCATAGTGCAAGCATCCCAACAGCACAAAGGCATCCAACCAGAGTACTAGCATCCCGCCAATGCATTGGCGGCCTTTGGACACACTAGTATCTTCTAGATGTGCTCTCCTCTGGAAGCTCCAATGGAAAACAACCTCAAACAGTAGCGCGTTGCACAAACATTTGTGTGGCGCACTCCTATCCCAGAGGCTATGTTTAGAAAATGATTGATGTTGAAGTTAGAGGAATTTTGATGTAGATGGAACTAACTTAAACATTTTCACCTTTTTGTATGACTACCTTGAGATGCACAAGCATGGAGGCGAGTGTGTGCTTAGGATGTTGCATGACTAGGCATAGCAAATGCACCTCAATGACTAGGCACAGCTATGGTGAGTAGGCCTATGGTGGGACTTCACTTTGCCAGAGATGTTACACCATGATCATAGGTTGATGGCATTGATGGAGCGTTGGGAATCTACCACCTCATTCTTCCACTTATTGAAAAATGATATGACTATCATATTGGAGGACATCTACATGATCAGTAGCCTACACATCTGTGAATGGCAAGTGGTGCTAGATGAGACATGCTTGACCCAGGAGAGATTTGAGGGCTTGTAGTACTACATAATTCATACAAATCCTAGCGGCGACACCAACCACATCTATATTTGTTGGTTCAAGTGTGGCTAGGTGGTGATCCCTATGTTAAGGAGGGTACTGGTAGTGACTATTACCCTCTAGGTGACCATGGATGAACTAGGCTCTCACCTACACAAGGACCTTGTCCACGCGATCAGGGAGATGTAGGAGTAGTGGACCATCTATGCTTGGGGTCATAGCATGCTCACACACCTATACCACAAGCTACGAAGGTTCATGCACTATGAGTAGTCAATAATTACTACTTCCACGCTTTTACAGGTGTGGGTGCTTCACACATTACATGCACCTAGCCAATCCAATATCCTTGGGGGATAGCCCCCAATACATTGATCTCTCATGTGTACAAGTTAGTACACTAGTGGAGGTTCGAAGACCTCCAATTTTGGAGATTACAGTTTGATACCCTTTGGGATGACCAAATAATATGGCGACCATATAGAGGCATGTGGTGGGTCTCAAACCAGTGTCAGATGCAACACATGCAGAATAATTGATTCCTAGCTAGTTGCATCAATTTTTTTTATCATGCCCTATTAATTGCACAAGGTCATGCAATAGTTTGGGATCTTACAAACCATCCTCCCAATACCCCCATCATACACATGAGTAGTCAAGAGTGTGGTGAGGCTAGGTGATTTTCAGTGTCTGAAAACAAGAGATGTCATCATCAGTAATGATGGGTCAAACAATGATGATCAACCCCCAATGCTGCCAATGGACAGTGTAGGGATTTCCTAAGCCTTTAGGACCTAGTGGTTGAGGCATGGTATTTCTTTGATTTTCCCAATAGATTCCCTAGAGGTGATTTTAGTGTTCAAGATTAGGCACCACTAGGAGGAGGAGCAAACAGAGGAGGTTGAAATGAGTAGTAAGGAGAGGTGGCAGGTGTGGCAACACATAGGCTAAGGTAGTGATGGAGGCTCGCATCTCCTCCACTCATTCTCCCAATTTCAACGACACCACTACCACCATCAGCATCCATTAGCCTTGTTGCACTGACAACAACAATGGGTGTAGGAGGTACAATTCCTAGCATCACTCCTAATCCGCACTTGCAGGCCAAGGATTTAGGTATAGGAGTGATTTACATTATTTTCTTTCAATATTTTAGTTTCATCTCATATATGTGTGTACATGTTTATGATTTGATATATCATGCAGTACTTATGTGATCTAATACTCTATGGTTTTGTGGGCATGTAGGATTGGACCACATTAATTGCATAATGCATCCTAGAGGTGTCCCTACTCATGTTGGTTCGTGGGAGCACATTGGAGGCTTACAAGCCATCTTTAACTGGGTGACATGCCCATCTTTTCGAACCTACAGTACTTCTCAAGATAGCCTATGAGGATGCATGAGTGGAGGAAATGTAGAGGACTATTGGCATTGCCACCCTCACTAGACAAAGGGATCGGTGGTCGACAAAGCTGTAGACTACACTCATCAAGTGAGACTAAGCCATGATGAGAGTCTAGAGTTTTGAGAGGACATGTGATACTGTACAAATATAGCTTGATGACCTTGATGGGTAGGCAACAACTATGAGGTCAACGACGGATCCACTGCTATAGGACCTGAGGTAGGCCCAGATGGAGATAGCTAAGCTACAAGGTGAGATTCAAGGAATATGAGCGAGCATGTCAGTCTCTCAATCACATAGATCACACTTTGCTACCTCCATCCAACCTTGACCACGAGGTCCACTAGGACTAGAGGGCTCAAGGAGCCATGTACCCAAGGGCTAGATGCCCATTTTGATATATAGTCATCACTCATTTTTTATTACAGTGGTGTGATACATGTACATTACATTCATCTCAAATATATATATATATATATATATATATATGATATTTTGATTCTAATATCATGGAATTCATTTTATGTGTATGCTTCTACTTCATGTATGATTATGCGATGGATGTTATACTAATAGATGTATATTTAGATTAGATTCTATCATGATCTAATAAACACACATGGATGTATGTTAATTAAATGCAATGATGATTTAATTTCCTAACCAAAATATATAATCAAATATAATCCACAGACACATAGCATAGTAAGAAACATGTATGTATGTAATTCCTAATTCAAGAAATTAACCCCACACACACGTGTTGTCATCATAACACAAAATGCAACAGTGTGGTAATGAATGAATATTGAATAGTATAACAAACTAGAATCCACGAGGGATGAGTGTTACACACATCACACATAAACACTATGCATATAATCGACGGAGATGCATCACATTGATAGGTTCTTTTAGAGGCATTCCATCCATAGATGAAAATCCATAAGCATCAAAACCATACACAGAGATGACAATGTAAGGTTCTGATGAAGGGAGACTCTCCCTCAAACACACCTTACATAGAAAATAACATTCAAGAACAAAAAACATGCAACTTTATTATATTCTTAGAAATCATTTTCATAAATGTAATCAAATCCATTACAACTATCTAGTCACAAGACCCCTATTACAGAAATATGGGATGCAAATACATTTAGAAAATTAGACATGCAAGTCTTCAAATGCCAATAATGGCCACTGAAACTCCAACCCTTTTTTTTGCTAAAATCCATAATTTTTTCTATCTTCTCATCCAAAACCAATCCCCTTTCATTTGTCACCACTTTATAAGATTTTTTCACTTTCCAATGAATTGTCACTTCTATTTTTGGTGCCCAACAGATTCGGTTACCTTTTTTCTAAATTAAGAAAATTCTTAAATTTTAGTCCAAATTTTGAGTCATAACATTTGACTTGTGCATTAGATTAACAAACCATCCATGTTGTTGGATAGATCTTGATGAGCAATAAGGCCGCAAAAGGCCAATAATTTAGCCTTTTTATTTTTTTCCACTTTTCAGGTAGATTCGAAACCTCTAGGTGCCTCAAAATTGACTTTGAATAGTTTTAAAGTGATTTTGAAAATGAAACATTAATATCTCACTAGTCACAAATGGTGTTGAAGTGATTTTTTCACCATTAGCTTCATTTCACCATTCCAAAGCTCTCTATAATATTTCATGCCCATATGTGTACAAATGCCAACTTACTAAAAATAGAAACCTACTATTTTTAGCTCACCTAATCTGACTAAAATTAGAAACCTACTATTTTTAGCCCTTCCAAATTACTAAAAATGGTATGTAATCCTATCATTTTTAGCTCTCAAAAATAATTCACCAAACCTAACTAGAATCAAAATAAATAACACTTTTTTGGGATGCAAGATTTCTCTTACACCCTAGATGTTCATTCATTAGGGCATAACCAGTTAGGGCTGAACTTACCTTTTTGATCAAGATGCATATTTGCATTTCTCATATTCTCATAGAGAACCAGGTCACCTACCTTGAAATTCCTAGGAAGAACACCTTGATTGTAGTGTTTAGAAAGTGGTCACTGATAAGCTTGAAGGTGGTTGAGGGTCTGCAATCAGTGCTTATCAAGCAACTCAAGTTAATGCAAATGATAGCATGGTAAGTTTTAGTGTGACTATCTTCAATTTCTCAGCCAAGATCCTTTATAACTAATTTAAATAAGTGCTCACTTAAGACCCTATTTTGGTTCCTCATTTCCATGCACATACCCTTTGTACATTTCCCTTTTTGTCAACTTAAATATTTTTATTTTTATTTAACAATGATTATTTATTCATTTTTTGACATATCTAATAGCCTAACACTCTCTAAATTTTATATTTTTGTCACCATATTTTTAAAAGCCATTATATATAGTAAAAATATTCATTGAAATAAATCACATTTTTTATATTTTTTTAATTTTAAAGGAAATGGAAAGAGGGCTTAGGGATCATGGGCTTGTGGCATGTCATGACCCTTGCTAAGGGATTTATTATACCCACAAGGGGTCAAGCCCCATTTTGAGGGGATGTAGATCCTTCCTAACTACAACGTTGTTTTGATAGGTAGGGAAAGCCCCACCCAATCACAATAGGGCTACAACTAGGTTTGTGTCGATTTGCACTCATTCAAGAAACAATGCTATTTCTAAAAAACTTTTAATTTTTTTTAAAATTATTTAATTTGTATATGTTCACTACAAGAAAAATAAAATAATATGCTAAAATGTGTATTTTTAAGTATATCTATTTCTATTTTAAAATGTATATATAATTTTTATTCAATATATTTTTAAAAATATATATTTAATAGATAACCATTTTTATAAATATTTAGTTATAAATGTAATTCAATGGAAATATATTCAACCATAGATAGATAGATAGATAGATAGATATATCTATATATGTGTATATATATGTGTGTGTAGATATGTATACATTTATGTATATTTTTTTTCAGTAAATTTAAAAATAAATAAAATTTAATACATGTGTGTGCACACACATCATATAACTACAAGCTATAAATTTTCAAACATTCTAATAAAAAAAAAAATCTTTAAATGAATTCAACAACAAAAAAGGAATAAGTTTCTTTTTGTTATAGAGCACTCAATAGTAATAATAACAAGGAAACAAAAACACTACTTCGAGTAAGCTAACTTAGAGAAGTTTAAGAAATATTCACTAAATATTATCTTTTTCTTTTCTTCACAACATAATCAAATGCAAGGAAATACTAACCAATATATATATATATATATACAAAGCACAAGTAAATAATAAATAATACTATATTTAAGTTAATAATAATGAGGTCATGATACAAAAAGAAATTTAAAATTTAGCCAACAATTCTAAAAATGGTGTGGCAAAAGGAGATAAGAGAAAGTAGCAAAGTAGAGAGCAAGCAATGGGCATAGTGTGATGGCTCAAGGGATTCTAGGAGTAAAAATAATTAGCAAGCATCATTGCAAGAGGATATTCCTCCCTTCACTATAGGAGCTAACATGATTCCTTTAGGGAATAGGCTTTGGAATGCTCCTATGACGAACAAGAGAGGGAGGCAATTGATTGGCATGAAGTAGCATAACATTGGAAGATTTAGGGATTGGAGGATCCATAAATTTGATTTCAATGAAAATGATGGGAATAGACAAGGATCAAGATACCCTAGGATATAGATATGTAAAGCAATGATAATCCCTACTAAAATCCTAGAACCAACTAAGGAGTGGTTTAAAGAAATAGCCTTTTGAATAATACAAGGTATGAAAAAATTCCCAAGAGGAGAGGGAAGGTGTATGAGCTCTACTAGGGTTTTCTTGTTTCTGCAGTCATTCTTGGCCTCTCTTGCATCATATTGTGCTTACTGCACATGAATTTCCTCTTTTCTTGTGTGTACAATTGCATTTACTACGGTTTTTTTGTTTTAGTATGCCTTCAATCGACTTTAACCCTGCAGTTCATGTTGGCGTTGACAGTTCGATGGCTCTGCTCAATGGCTCCTCCTCTAAACAAATGACCCCAAAAATTTGTTTCGAAAGTATTTCATGAGGTAAGTCTTTTGACTCCCTAGTTGATGTGGTTTTACCTTTGCTTTATTTTGATTTCGCTTGTCAATGGCTTGAGCAACACACCCTTATTGGGTATTTTGTTGGGAGGAATCCCCCTGAAAGTGTGCTTAAGGAATGGGTCAACAAGGCTTGGGTCACTCATGGGGTCCACCTTGATATGGTCCAAAAATTAACCAAGGGTTTTTTATTGTTCTACTTTGTGGAGGTCAATCATGTCTAGGAAATCCTGGCACATCGTCCCTGGTATGTCTAGTCTTCTTTGTTGGTTTTCCAAGCATGGACCTAGGACTTCGCTATCTCAGATGACACCAAGTTGCAAGTCCCGGTCTGGATTGAATTTCCAGTTTTACCTTGGCCTTGTGTGCCTTTTCTGAATCATATTGTGTCCTCTCTAGGGAGGGTTATTTGTATTGAGCTAGATAGGTTTTTTCAGGCCCAACCCCATAATCGAGTCTGTGTTGAAGTGGACCTTTCACAAGATTTGAAGGACTCCATTGACATTCAAATTGGCACTCTCAAGAATACCTAGAAGGCCACTTATTTTAATCTACCTAACATGTGTTATAGGTGTCAGTCTGCAAACCACAAGATCAAGGACTTCCCTTTGGCAGTACGTCATACACCTTCTCTGCCATGAGAATTTGAAAAGCCGTGTCAAGAAAATAATTTTGTTGCCAAACTTGATGAAAAATGGACCACGGTTACGAACCGTTACGAACCATAAAAATAAGTCCAGTGGCTCTAGTCAACTTCCAAAGCCCCTAAGTTAGCCAATAATGTTTCAAACCCTTTGGAAAAGGGGAAAGAGGCTCCGGTCAGGGCTGATAATGTTCCAGTGTGGCCTAGGCCGAAGACTACACCTTAGCCTGTTGTTGTTATGATAGTGTAGTCGAACGTTTCTCCTCCCGTGGCAGGAGCTCAAAGGTGGTCTCACAGTCCTTCCCCACCATTGGAAAAAGGTGAATATCTATAAGAGAAATGAAGATTTTCTTCTCCTCCTATTCAAATTGGGTCAATTCTACTAAATTTTTTGCAAAATCGCTTCTCTTCTCTAAGTGAAGAGGAGCCAGACTCTGATGATATGGAGGAGCTTCATTCATGAATCTCCTCTCATGGAAGCTTTGAGGTCTGAAAAACCTCTCCATAAATTATTTTTTAAAGGGATACTTTGAAGAAATATTCTGGTATTGAAGTGCTTTGTCTCCAAGAAGTTAAAATTTCTAGTTTTTTGCTCGCACTGACTTGTCACTCTATTTGGCCAGCCAATCAAATGTTTTGTACTGATCATGAAGTTGGGCGTAGTGGAGCTATCACCCTTTTTTCCCACAGTGGCATGCTTGTGTGGTCGACCACTGGTCTAACCCCACACATCGGGTCATCTAGATCCTTCTCAATATTGATAATCACTCCTTTGGGATTATTAATGTTTATGCTTCTAATAATGTTGTGGAATGCTCTATGCTTTGGCATTTGATTTTTGATTCATTTTCAGTTGCAACTTGGTTATTGTGTGGGGATTTCAATATGGTTGAGATGGCCTATGATAAAGATGGCACCTTGCCATTTAGATGGGCAGTTGGCAAAAGGGAGGTGTGGTTCCACATTCATAATAAATTGGAGCTCTTTGATCCCAATATTGGTTGTCACCATTCTCATTCCCTTTGGAACACTTAGTCTAATTATAGGGCCAATTCCAATAGGATATTTAAACACCTTGATCATGCTATAATCTCGACTCGATCTTTTTTTCTTTTTTGATAGCTCTTCACTACCGGTTAATCTGTTAGTGGATGTGACTTTATCGGATCATTTCCCCATTTCTTTTTGCATTGAATGGGAGACAAGATAGCCTCAAGCTTGCAAAACATAGTTTTTTTTTAACACGTCTCTACTTTGTCATTAACCCACGACCCACATTCGTAGGGTCTAGAATTTGGAATGCAGACTATCTCATCATCCAGGCCGGATTAATTGGTGGAATGATGCTATCACTCACACAACAATATTTCTACACATTTATGGGTGTCAACTTGCCATTTTTTGTCGGTGGTCTTATGAGGCTACCATAGCTGACCTTCGTTCACCTACCAAGGCTTCGGCAGCCAACCCTTTCTCCCCATCATTACAAGTTAGGGTGACGGAATTAAGACACAAAAAGCAAGTTGTAGACAATTATGTTGCCGTACATGTGTAGGATCATGATGGGCCAAAAAGTGGCGATATGATGGCTATGTGTAGGGTATGTGGCTGACGACTTTTTTTTACCCAAATTTGATGAAACGAAAAGGGTTTTTAAAGGATATTCTCAACTTTCCACCAATATAAATTATGCTTTACTTTGAATTTAATAATTAATTATTATTCATTTTCTATTTGAATTATTACTAAAGTCTTGATTGATAGGTTGATTGAAAAACATCTATAACTTTCAAATGGTATCACATTTTTTGAATTTGAAACATGTGTCACATTCTATGTTTCACATAATATAGGATTAAAATAAAATTGAATTTCATGAAGTTTTGACCAAGTTAAGGTGGTCAAACATATGAGTTTTTTATATTTTTTAAAATTTGTAATAAAAAAATCATAATTAATTATTTACTTGGTAAAAAATTACAAAAAAATATGCATTACATTGGGACATGAGTCCTCTACTTATATCTAAAATATTATCATTTTATTGTGGTTAGGATGGTCAGACAGACACCTACTTCTTATTTTTTCCCTAAAATTTAAGTACTACTACATTGAAATTTCAAATTTTCACCAAATACATTTTTTTTTCCTTAAATAAACCTAGTTGTTTAGAAACTACATTCAATTTGCTATAGATTCTATTCTTACATTTTTTTGAAATAATATAGATAACTTATTCAAATTTTTATGTCAAGTTGCCTAACTCTAATTTTTCTAATTTTTTTGCCACTTAAGGGCCTTTTTTTTTCCATGATGATCCTACACATACCCTGGCACCAGAGGTGCTTAAATCAAAGACAAATTGTACTGGTTAAAAATTGGTGACTGTGCCTTGAAGGAATTTATTTTTCCCTGCATGCCAGGCACTCATCTCTAGGAATTAAAAAAATTAAATATGGAATTGAGGTGATCTATGAGCTACCTGACATTCTCCAGGCCTTTGTTTATCACTATGAGCAACTTTTCACTACTCAGGAGTATACACCTGAGCAATAACAAGCCCTTCAAGATTGTCTTGTTGTCATTCTAAATAGGTTATCTTCAGCCCAAAGAGATTTTTGTGACCAATTACTGACAATTGAAGACCTCAAGGAAGCTATTCACTCCATGGTTGATGACAAGGCCCTGGGATTGATGGTTTCCCTTGTGAATTTTACATGGCCCTTTAGGACTGTGTTGGGCACAATTTGTGTAAAGTCTATCTTGAGGTTTTTCATTCCAAATCACTGGGTAACTTAATAAACAAAGGAAATATTAAATTCATACGTAAGGCTAGGGATCCTAAGGATATTTGTAACTGGTGGCCTATCACACTCCTCAATGTTTCTTACAAAATCATTGCCAAAGCTCTGACTTTGAAAATCTGCCATCTTTTGCCTCAAATTGTGTGCCCAGAGTAGACTAGGTTTATCAAGTCCAGATTTATCTTGGAAAACATCATTGTTGTGTGGGAAGGCATGGAGTGGGCTAGATGCTCAAACCAAAAAGCTATTTTACTCAAAATAGACTTTGCTAAACCTTATGACCACATTGAATGGCATTTTATTCTAGCTATGTTGTGAGCCTTGGGGTTTGGGCCTAATTTCATTCAGGCTGTCCAAATGCTCTTCTTAAACGCCTCTACTTGTATCACCATTAATGGTCACCAATCTCTTGCCTTTGGGCTTTTCCACTCTATTCAACAAGGATTTCTACTTGATCCTTCTCTTTATATGTTTGTTGCTGAAGGATTTGGCTATCTCATCGCCAATGTGGTTTCTCAATAGCATGTCAAAGGCATTTCATTGCCTAACTCTCAAGCCCAACTGGTTAATGGCCATTTTGTTGATGATTCTTTCCTCACTCTCCTAGAGGAAGAGAATAATATCAAGGCAGCTCTTAAATGTCATAACATTTTTTTCCTTGCATTTGGTTCCTCCATTTGGTGGCATAAAACTTTGTGCTACAGATAGTTTATATTACCCACTCCTCACTAGCTTTAGTAGTACGGTTGGAAATGGATTGGGCCAGGGGAAATCTTTTGGTTCCTAGGCATTCCCTTTTCTTTTCAAGCCTCTCTAGCTAAGCTATGGCAATTTGTTCTCTCTGAAATTGAGCAGAAGCTCGCATATTGGGTTACTAAACCTCTCTCTTTATCAGGGAAATTCCAAGTGTGCTCCAAGATTTTAGCTAGCACAAATGTCTACTACTCCTCTTGTTGGGCCCCTTTGAAAGCTTGCTATGGAAAACTTGAAAAGTTGCTACGGGACTTTCTTTGGGCCTCTGTAGAGACCAACAAAGGCTTCCACTGTGTTGCTTGGGAATTTTGCTAACTTCCCAAAGATTCTAGAGGACTTGGGTTACTCTCCATTCAACTACAAGGGATTGCCTTGTGTGTGAAATGGATAATTCATGCTCTTACTGGAGATGAAGCTTGGAAGATTCTCCTCAGGCATTGCATTTAGTCTAGTTTTCCTATCCATAGAATCGCCTGGAAGGGAATTGGCTTTCAAACCCTTCTGGTCATGAAGGAACCAGTTCAAATTGTGGGAACTTTTGTGGCCAAGAGCATTTGGAGTGCCTTGGAGGTGGTTAAACCCTAGCTCCATTGGGTCGAGTTTGGTTTCTGTTATGGGCTTTCACTCAATCAACAGAATGTTTGGTGGTCACTTATCTTTTCTAGCAATGGTCAGTCGTTGGCTAAGTCACCTTGGTTTAATGCACTAAGATTCCATAAGAAATTTGTTCAAATTTTGTAGCAAGTGTTTCATAGACGCACAATGCATATCATGTCATGGGATGATTTGTGTGCCCTTTACAGACTTCAAAAATAGGACTATGCTACTTATGATGGTATGGTGAATGATATTCCTATAGAAATCCTTCATAAGGTGGGAATTCATGGGTCCAAGCCCTGGTGGAAGGACTGGAAGTGCTACCCAAACACCCCTTTCAAGAATTACAAGCCTAGGCTTGGTTATAGGTGGCCTTCACCATACTTTCCTATGATTGAAATTTTGAACCAGAGGTGGCTTCTTCAATCCCACACTCATGTCTAGAGAAAAAGATTCTTTGCCACTTGTTCTGCAAGTGTTGAGCTAAAACTTTCCTAGTTTTCTTGGTGTATTCTTTTCCAAGGCTTTCCTCTGGGTTCTCAGCTTGTTCACTTGTAGTTCCAGGACCCTCGTTGCCCTTTCTGTGGGCAAGTTGAGTCTTTTAAGCATGTCTTCTGGTTTTGTACTAGAGCTTAGAAGTTTTGGAATTGGATTCATGACTTCTTTCGACCTTTCAGACCAGAGCCTTTCTCTTGGCATGTGGTTCTATTGGGAGACTCGCCCAGACTTCTGGCTAAGTATATCCAACTTTGGCACACTTTTGAGGGTGGAAATCCTCTTCAATATCTAGAAAGATAGAAATGCTTGGATATTTGCTAACACAAAAATGGATAAAAAAGTTTCTTTGTATTCAAAAGCTATTATTTTCTCTAATGTACTCTTACAGATTCAAGTTCAGGACAACAAGGTTGCACTTGAGGTGGCTCACCTTCAAGTGCTTTTGGATCATTGGGGAAATGCCCCATGTATTTTTGCTCAGGTGCCCACTTCGTCCACTTCCTCTCGTGGCCAACAGCGGAGTGGATCTGCTCACCCTCGCTCTCAGCCTCCTCTTTCACGTACTCGTTATCCTCCTCCATGGGCTAGCCAGGGGTGGCCCTCAAGAGGAGCTAAGAGTAGCAGTGATGGAGGTTCTGGGTGGCCCTCTGATGGCACTCCTTTTATTGGCTCTGGTTGGCTAGATTCTAGCAAAAGCTTTCCACATCTAGTGCTTGCAATCTCGCCCCCACGTGAGGATAAAGATAAAGAGAAAGAAAAATATGTTGATGATGGTTGGGGTCCTCCTCCTGACATCACTCCAGACCTTGCTGATGTATGGGGGAAGAACATGGATGACAAAGACCCTCTTGGCGCTATTGGCACTACTCTGGTCGCTTGATGGCTATTTTATTTTATAATTGTAATGTTTATGGACTTTTGGGCCAGGCCCATGTGACTATATTTTTTTTTGGTTTTCTAGGCTTTTCCCATGTGACTCTCGAGGTGTGCCTTCTTACCACCCACCTTTTTTTGTGAATATGTATCCTTATATTTATTTATATTAATATAGATAGCTACCTATTCATGAAAAAAATAAATAGCTTTTTTTGTCAAGTGGTTTGGAAGGAGGGCACAAAGATCCAAAATTATTGAATGGTGGAAGGAGAACTGGGGGGTTTGGTTTTCAATCAGGGCTCTTCCCAATGGATTTTTAATAATTGAGTATTGTTCCCAAAATGGAAAAGAGAAATAATTCAGGGTGGAAAGCATATGATGGATGGACTGGTTTCTTTATCAAGGATTAGGAACCTAATTTCAACCCATTCAATCAAAATATGGGTAGGACTCCAATGTGGATCAAACATTATAATCTTCCTAGAAAATATTGGAGTGAGGATTCTTTGAGACTAAGTGGAGAGGATTTGGGATCATTTGTCAAATCAGATGAGCAATCACTTGTAGGGAACAATAGATCCTTCACAAGAATTTGTGTTCTAATAGAAATAGAAGATGGATGTTGGGAGGAGTTAGAGTTCTTATCCGAATCAAGCTTGTGGAAGAAAAATATTGAAATGGAAACCTTTTTGGATAATAGGAAGAACAAATTCATAAAGAAGGATTATCCTCAGCAGGGGGTAACCATCTATTGGATTGTAAAGAAGGAGGAGGTCTAGAAGATAAAATATCTCTTAGTGAAGAGCTCCCAAGTGAGGTAGTGATTTGTCATGGTCCTTATCTTGTCTTACAAATAATGAAAAATGATATTTTTTGTTTTAGATAATAAGTCTTTTAAAATTCCTATTTGGGTTGAATTCCCTAGGTTCCTCTACCTTGTTAAAATTTCTTGAGATAGATAGCCTCTTCTTTATGCTTCACTCTTTATGTTGAACTTGAGAGGTTCTCTTCCACCAATCCATAGTAGTGAGTGCATTGAGGTGGACTTATCCAAAGACCTTGATGAAACTATTCATATCCAATTTTTTCAAACTAGGTGTTCACAATGTGTTCATTAAATCACCCTTTTCAACACTTTTTATCGATGTCGATTATTAGAACACAAGATTGAGGACTACCCCAGCCTCTCCACACCCAAAGGAGACTAATTAGCCCCCTTCTATGTTTCCATCTAATTTGAAAGAAGAGGAAGGCTAGTTTATTATTTCTAGCCACAAGCCCAAGAATTATGGTCAAAATAAGCCTATCCCTATGCCTTCTAGCTTAGGGAATCATGTGGAACAACATGTTTTAAAAAATATAGTCTTGAGTAGGGCTATACCCTATTAATCTAGGGGAGAATCTAGTAAGGTAAAAGTGGCTAGTTCCTCACTCATGAATAAATTAAATATTGTTAATTCCCATCTTTATCTACCTCCTTCTACCAAGCAAAGGAGGTCTCATAATCTACTAAGGTGGCTAGAGGGTGGTGAATTGTCATTCAATCATAAACAAGTTTTCTTTACTTATCAATTGGAAGATTTTAAGCTCAAGAAGTGACCATAAAAAATATTTATTCTTCATAGATTAGCTAGGGTATGATGGACCCTTGAAGGAAATACTTTTTTCATGATGTTCATCCATAATTGACAAGTTTATACATTCTTTATCTACAAGAAATTTTTAAAAAAAAATCTTTATGTTGCTTGTTGTGTGATTTGGCCTTGTAGCCATATATTGTGTAGTTTACATGAAGTGGGATTTGGTCATGTTGTCACCATTTTGCATTTATTTTATCAAGGATGTGACCCCACTAATAGACCTCTCTAGAGCCTCTCTAGCATTAATATTCTATTCAATGATCTTTAGTAAATTGTCTTCTCAAGATTGACTATTGGGAAAAGTACCTTGGTTGCATGCCTTGAAGTTCTTTAAGAGAAATATTTTCATGTCGCTATATTTTATTCATAGAAAAGCCAAGAATTTCCTCTCTTGACCTAAATTCAAATCATAATTTAGGTTGGATACCCAAGATTAGGATACCTTTCAATTTCTTATGAATGTTATACTTCCCCAAATTATTCACAAAATTAGGGCCATGTCTCTCAAATCTTGGTGAAAGGATTGGAAGTGGTGCCTAAGAATATCCCTTCATAGTTGCATGCCTCACAAAATCTCAATGTAGTTTTCCCCCCATCTTCCCATGGGTAATCAAAATTGCTAGTGGTAGCTCTAGGTTTGTGTTGGGACTTGGCATCAAATGTTCTAGTGTGTTTGATAATTATTTTGTTGCCTAAATCAGCTCACTTTACTTGGTGGAATTTATATCAAGGCCTCCCTTTGGGTAGCCAATCAACTCATAAGGATGTTCCTAATCTTCATTTTCCATTATAAGGCTATATAAAAGCCTTCAAAAATATATTCTAGTTTCACCCTAGAGCTCAAGAATCTCTGACTTGGATCCATGAATTTTTTGAGTCATTCAAATCTGCCCCCTTCTCTTGACATATTGTTCTTCTTGTAGATTGGCCCTATTCATATGGGAGTCAAATGATCTAATTCATATTCTCTACTAATGAAGCTAAATGTTGTTTTTATTTGTTCTTGATCTTGTGTAATTTGCAATAATAAAATATCAATAAAACTATTCCCTTCGAGTGTCCCTGCTATGTTTCATAGCTCAAGTTTTTATCATCTTGCTATATTGTAGTAATATTTATTGATATGGTGTTTGTTTAGTTTTCGCAAATGTATTCTTATTATCCTCTAAATTTTCTTGAGAAACTATGTTTTTTTATCCTCAATTAATCAAATCAAATATTTAGACATACAATGATATGTGAAATACACTTATATTCCCTCTCGTAAGGTCTAGTAATAGTTATAATGTAGATTGATTTATATATATATTTGAAAAAACCTAGATCTAATCCACGATTAACAAGGAATAAAGATTTAAGATATAATCAAAATAAAAATTATGGGTTATTTAATTAGTTGAGACTAGTGTCAATTTCATCAGGCAACAAGATAGTTATATTTGAACCTTCATGAATAAGGATTTTTTTTTGGCATTTTCTTCTAGATAAAAAGGATAAAAAATACATGTTGATACACTCAATCACCTACAACATGCCTCTTTATTTCATAGTTTTCATTCAATGCAATAATGGAGCCCATGTAAAAACTAATACTTAAATGGAAATAAATTTGATTAGTTATATAATATAAGAACCTTTTTAAATCATCACACAACAACCATAACTCTACACAACATTATATATAGGTTTCTCATATCCTCCTTATATGGAAAACCCCATGCATAAGACACTACAACAATTAGTTTTCCCATATAAGGTTACACAACATCAATTCAATAATAATTATAATAGCATCCAAACATCTTGTTGGGCCTAAAATACATCATCATATCCCAAACAATAATATTTTATGCATGCCTTTCTTATTTCTTTCCACTTGTGTAGCATAACCATAAAAATGGTGCATAGCCCTTTAAAAATCAACTAGCACAAACCTTTGTTAAACTAATTAAACTTTGAGTCATACTAATGGTGGGTGATAAGAGGGAATTAAGATTTATAGTGGGTGCATGCTTGATCCGTAATTAGAGATTTACAAATTCAAATGTATTTAACCTTAATTGCAATTATTCCCGATCCAAACAAAATTGTGTGACTATGTTGTTTAACTATTGAAATTATAGACTAGGTTCACTATTACATAAATTAATGAAATTACTAATTACTAAAATGCTGTAATTAGAAATCAAATACTGAATTGAAAAATAAATTGAAATGAAATAGAGAGAAAATTAGACTAAAGATAGAAGAACAAGATAGAAGAGAAGTTAATAGAGGAGCTTGATAAGGGAGTTCGTCTAATCAGAACTACGTCTCTGAGTTTGCTTCTCAAGGTAGATAGCTTTATTAATATCGCCAAGCAATGAAAATTCCTTGTTACAATATCCAAGCTCCACCTATATAAGAATTTCTCATAGTCTCTCTCTCCTTTACAATTTTTGGTGTAATAATCAACACCTTGTAAGCTCTCTCTCAAAGAATTCAAATTCTTGACCTTTAACAATAATTTCCCAATAATACAATTATTCTCTCTGGAAAGAGAATTTTCCAATAATTTCTAATTTTCCCTTTCAAAGCCAAAATTTCCCCTTTTTATACATATTTTTTGCCAAATATGTCTTAAAACCAAATGATTTACAAAAATCACCCAATCTCCCATTACAAGTAATAATCTTCCATAATCCCCCTAATTTACATATAAAAATATTTGAAAATATTCATAAACCTCCTTTAAATCATAAAAATCTCTAACCAATTATTTTAAGCCCCTTAAAATATCATAATTTGTTGAAAAATGAGAAAGGTGGTTAAAGGGGTTAATTTGTTGAAGTATAAGTGTACGTGATTTATTTCTCTCCTTTTTTAATGGGCAAGGAAAGAGGATTTTAAGGGATAAAATCCCACCAAATCCTCTCTTTTTTTAATTTTTAAACTATAGACATGCAAAATTATCATTATGCACTTAGTTTACGTTCACCCGCTTATTAAATTAATCAAGCTCATCAAATCCATTCACCAAGTAAATTAGGACTATTAAATAAATCAAAGTCTCACATCAACCTTTAATTAAATAAATAAAACTTTATTTAATTAAATATCCAAATGCATATTCCATCCCTCTTTGATTTAAATAAATCCAAATATTTGAGTCAAATTGGTCAAAGCATCCTAATCATCATTAAGCTCACCTAATCCTGATTAACCTAACCTAACCACCCATCACATCCCCTAGATAATCCCACTTGCACCAATAAATCAATTTATTGATTTATTAAAATCAACATTTTCCATCAACATGGCATCTTTGAGGAATATTCCCTCAAGTTTGAATTCAGAATCAAGTGGACATGTACATCCAACAAAGCAATTAATAAGCTCTTACATGTCCCTTGCACAAGTCAAACTCGACATTTACTCTCAAATTCAAATTTGAATTTCCCCCTCTTGGGCACATTTCCCAAATCTTGTACACTCCTCAACCACTCACAAGTTGACAAGTGGCCTCTTTTCATTGGCTTATCTTTAATCCCACATCCTCCATGTTTGGCATTATTTTATCACTTTTGGCCATAAATAGAGGTCTCCTCTATTGTTCAAATCCTTCACAATTTCATCCACAAATCATCTACAAAGTCACTCTCTTCACATGGAGAACTGATTTTGCCCATTGCATCCTCATCATTAGCATAATCAAGGGTTGGGAAAGGGCTATTTTCCACAATAGCACCAATCCAATATGAGATCAATTGTGCATTATGTATCTTTCATGTTTTCAATTTAGTTTGTTTTGTTATCATGTTTAGGAAACATTTTGCATTATTTCATAGGAGTATTTGTGCATTTATATGAACTAACCTCATTGTTAACAAAATGTTGGAGAAATAGCTTTGTGTAAATTTGCAGGTGCTCACATAAACCATATGTTTTTTCTTTAACAAATATGGTTTAATCCATTTTTTTCCACTTATTTGGTCCATGTCAATTCCAACTCACTAGTCTTGCCACACCATCTACCATGTTTCCTACCAAGTGTCAAGTTTTTGTGATGCCATGTCACCACTTTGACCAAGTTTGACTGCAACTTTGATTGGGCATAACTTCCACATACATACTCGAATTTGGTCTATTCAAAATGTTCCAAAAAGCTCTCGACGAGATCTACATGATGGAACTTGTATAGAAATGTTCCATGATCATTAATTTTTTCCATCTAACCAACTTTGACCTCATGTTGACCAAACTTTAACCAAGCATATATTGGGCATACGATCTCCTTTTGACGTGATTCAAGTTATCGGGATAGTGTAGGTGAGCCCTATGCGATGGAGTTGGTTCCATATGATTCTAAGACTATGAATTTTTAAGGTCTTCTAGATCCTCCTAGATCATTCCTCCCAATTGAAAAGCTTTTGGACCTCCAAAAGTTTACTTATATGTACAATTTGAGCTAGGGCATTATCGCCCCACTTTCTCAATACCATCTGTACACCCTACTGGAATCTTGAACATTTGACCCATCACAAACAAGATGAAAAATGAGATAACATTGTTGATACAATCAACTATATATCCACCAATATTCATTGTCACATCCACCATCCGCATAGAACTAACTAGTAGAATAGCAAACAAAAATACTGAATAAAATGATGTAAATGAAAAAGTATCAACGTGTTGGATCTCTTGAATAGGAACATTGTTAGAAAATGAATCATTCAAACTGTCTTTTACCACCTTTGGTTGAAGCCTTGACTTTGCTTGCAACTGATCCTCACACTGTGTTGTCTATGACACCTTATCATCTTCATGCTTAGTATCACTAGTTGTTACAAACATGAGAATTAAAGCATTGCTTGCATTTACAATCATCTTCATATGCCATGTGTTTACAATAGATCTATCATTCTTCATGTGATGATATTTTACATTGAATCCAATTCCATCTTTAAACAAATGATACCTATTATGTTCCCTGTAGAAAATGGATTTTATGTCATACAAATAAGGATTGCCTAAAACCATCCCACAAATGTCAAGTAGAATTACATCTAACTCTACCTCATCTACAAACTTGGATGTGATTGCAAATTAGAGTTTACACTGCTTTGACACATGTAGCCGAGCATTATCATGCACCCAACCCAATGGATAGGGTCTAAGATGAGGAGTTGTTTTTAATCCAAATTTCTTAACAACTTGTTCAGAGATTAGATTCACTTGTGATCCACTATCTATGAGTGTATCAATCTTATTTTGTTTTGCAATAGCCCTCATATGAAACAATTCATTCCTCTTACTTTCAACAGGTTTCTTATTACACTTTATAGAAGAAGCATAGGAACTAGTACTAACAACAGGAATGTTACCTTTTATACCCATAACTATGATCTTGGTTTCGTCATTAGAATTTGATCCAACATCATGCATGATAGTTGTGGTCTTTTTCTTACCCTTTCGATCCTTGAACCATTTCGGTTTCTGATCAGGATGCAATTTCTAGCACTTTGCATCTTCGTGCCCTTTCTTCTTGCAGTGTGAGCAATAAGGCTTATCCTCCTCTTTCTTTATAGTATTTTTCCACTACATTTTCTCCTTCCCTTTCTTGCTCCCTTTGTGTTTATTGGAGTCCATTAAGAGACCATCACAACTATTCCTCGAGCTTGTTTCCAGATGAATGGCTTGCACACTAACTTCATCAAGGTTAGCTGGATTAAACATAAGTATTGTATGCCTCAACTTTTCATGTAATATACCTATATACTTTAACAAAGTTTCTTGTGTATATAATGGAATGCCCAAAATTAAGGCTCTTTTCCTAAACTCCTATATATAATCTTGTACACTTTTCCCTTTCTCTTGCTTTAATGATTTCCAATTCATTACTAATTTTTGCATATGACCTAATGGATAGAATTGTTCCTTTAATGTAGCTATAAACTCGAACCAAGAATAAATAATTTTACCATATCAACTTAGATCTTCTTGAGTTCTACTCTCCCACTATATTAAGGTTGTGCCTCCCAGGCGAAGAGTGGCTAATTGGATCTTTTGAGAATCCTCAGTAAACTTCTAAATTCTACAATAAACTTCAATTTTTTTTATCCAATTATCAAGTTTTTTTGCATCTAGTTCTCCATTATAGGTTGGAAAATCAAATTTAACATCAAGTTTTAACAAAGGTGTATTAGCTTCAGATTGTATAGGTTGTTTCTTCTTTGAATAAGTAGATGAAGAAGATGAATAGGATGAAGAAGAAGATGGGGATGGAGGTTCAGGAGGGTCACTACCACCTCCTACTCATTTACCTTTATCATCTTTTGAAGTGGATTCACCTTCATTCTTCCTTTTGTTCTTGAGTTCCTTTTCCTTCTGTCACTCTTCTCTCTCTTGGAAAAGAACTTCCACCATAGCCTTCATTTCGAGAAATGCTTTCTAGAAAGCTTTCTCATCAAGCTCCATAGGACTTTGTTCAGCTACCATTTCTGATCATGGAAAAAACCTTCATTTTCCAATCTCAGGATTGAACTCTGTAAATGTGCCTTGTCCTTGCTTCAATTTCAACCTGGTTAACTTTCACTTTTTCAATTTCCTGTTAAGAGGATCTAATACCAATTTGATCCATAATTAGAGGTTTACAAATTTAAATGTATTTAACCTTAATTACAATTATTCCCAATCTGGACAGAATTGCATGATTATGTTGTTTAACCATTGAAATTATAGACTAGGTTCACTTTTACATAAATTAATGAAATTACTAATTACTAAAATGTTGTAATTAGAAATTAAATACTAAATTGAAAAATAAACTAAAATGAAATAGAGAGAAAATTAGACCGAAGATAGAAGAACAAGATAGAAGAGAAGTTAACGCAGGAGCTTGATAAAGGAGTTTGTCCAATCAGGACTACGTCTCTGAGTTTGCTTCTCAAGGTAGACTGCTTTATTAATATCGCCAAGCAATGAAAATGCCTTGTTATAATATCCAAGCTCCACCTATATAAGAATTTATCATCGTCTCTCTCTCCTTTACAATTTTTGGTGTAATAATCAACACCTTGTAATCTCTCTCTCAAAGAATTCAAATTCTCCACCTTTCACAATAATTTCCCAATAATATAATTATTCTCTCCAAGAGAATTTTCCAATAATTTCTAATCTGCCCCTTCAAAGCCAAAATTCCCCCATTTTATACATAATGTTTGCCAAATATGACTTAAAACCAAATGATTTACAAAAATCATCCAATCTCCCATTACAAGTAATAATCTTCCATAATCCCCCTAATTTACATATAAAAATATTTGAAAATATTCATAAAGCTCCTTTAAATCATAAAAATCTTTAACCAATTATTTTAAGCCCCTTAAAATATCATAATTCGTTAAAAAATGAGAAAGGTGGTTAAAGGGGTTAATTTGTTGAAATATAAGTTTACGGGATTTATTTCTCTCCTTGTTTTATGGGCAAGGAAAGAGGATTTTAAGGGATAAAATCCCACCAAATCCTCTCTTTTTTTAATTTTTAAACCATATGTTTTTTCTCTGACAAATATGGTTTAATCCATATTTTTTCCACTTATTTGGTCCATGTCAGTGCCAACTCACTAGTCTTTCCATGTCATCTGCCATGTGTCCTTCCAAGTGTCAATTTTTGGTGATGCCACGTCACCACTTTGACCAAGTTTGACTGCAACTTTGATTGGTCATAACTTCCAAATATGGACTTGGATTTGGTCTATTCAAAATGTGTTGGAAAGCTCTCGATGAGATCTAGATGATGAAACTTGTATAGAAATGTTCCATGATCATTAATTTTTTTGGTTGACTAGCTTTGACCTCATGTTGACCAAACTTTGACCAAGCATATCTTGGGCGTACAATCTCCTTTTGAAGTGATTCAAGTTGCGTTGGGACTGTGTAGGCGAGCCCTATGCGATGGAAATGGTTCCATATGATTATGATACTATGAATTTTTAAGGTCTTCTAGATCCTCCTAGATCAATGCTAGCCAAACTAAAGGCGTGCATTTTTTCAATTAGGCTTAGTATAATTTTAAACTAATGACAAATTGCACTATAGCCCACATTATCTTTATAGCATACTAACTAATGAGGGTAAATCTAATCTCTTCAATTTTCTATCTAATTTTCCTTATTTTCCTTGATTAGCCTATGAATCATACCAAATTAATGTGTTTCTTAAGGGAATTATTAATTATTTAAAGTTAAATAAACTACATAATTTGGTCCAATAGTGATTGATTAATGGAAGTTAAATATTGATAATTTTCTATGAACAAGTATGGTTTTGAAATTGAATGTGGTGGAAAACTATTCAAATAACTCTAGAGGTTACAAAAACTAAAAATCATTATACCATCCAATCCCTATTAGTTCTAGAGTAGAATGTTCACTCAATAATTTCTAGTCATTCCACAAAATTCCAAATTTCTAGCAAAAATAATAAATTTATGTTCACTCTCCAATTCAATAAATACATAGATTATCCTTTTTTGGTAAAGGACTCCTATTGGGGGTCATGACTAATAGAAGTCTCCTCATGCATTATTTTAGTAACTAATGTTGTATTTATTTGTATAACAAATTCATATAATTGTATTTAATTAAAAACTCTAATTAAACTCCAATAGTATATGCATTCCTCAGTCTTCCATTGTAATTTAGGATTTAGAAGTAGTTAGTTATTCTTTTGATATATTCTAATAGTCATTTAGAAATAATTTTAAGTATTTTTATTACTCTTTGAAGTTCAATATACACAATACAATTCTAGTTTTAAAAATATACTTTTCTTTAGTACATATGAACATCTAAAATTAGATATGAGATATTGTTGTCTTTCAATTTTTTAATACTACTATTAGACATAATAGTTTGATGAAGTTTTCTCATCTCCAAAGAACTAGCCACTTTTTTAGAGAGAAGGAACCTACAGGAGTAGTGTAAGTATTTTTTTATTGCATGGTTAGTTACATAGTGTTGCTTATATTAAAACACCTACATGAATATTATATATTCTTTATCACCTTGTGTGTGTGTATATACATACACATATATGCATGCATACATACATACATACATACATACAAAAGATAACTCTTGGTTCTAACACTTCTCCTTGCATCTCTATCACTCCTTCCTACTTTTATCATCTTCATACTTGGCTTCTACACCATCTTCTTGATCCAACACCATTTTTATTGCAATTTCTTGAGGCTCCACTTCATTGACGTGGTGATCTTGTTCTTGTCCTTACTTTATCATCCTTGAGCACTCATAGAAAGGGAGGTGATACTGTGTCTATTTTCTTATTTGCATTATCATTGCTCTCTACTTCTTTGTGTCTATTCTATCTACTTATTTATTTATTTTCTACATTTTGTGGTCTATTGGTTACTCGTGAGGTGGGAACACTGAAAAGGGGACTTAACTGAGGCAATTCCAAAACACAACCCCAACATTGGTCTTGTTACTATGTGTAGGTGATATTAGTTTTCTTGGAGCTAGCTAGAGAACTATACCTTGAGTAAGTTGGCATTCTTCTTCTTTCTTCTTTTTCATTTTTCCATTAGAATAGTTTATATTTCCTAGTTAAAGTATTCTTCTTTTTGTACTTTATATTTTCACATATTTTTGTCAAACTGTGAGACCAAAACATTCAAGTTGCTAGTACACTTTTTGTTTCTAGTTGCTACTTGACCCTCTATCTATATCTAGGATACTAGCATGTCTTTGAGACTCTAGTGTGGTACACTAGAGTTTGACACCCACACTATCTTCATCTACCAGAGAGCCATCTGGTTTCTAATTTGAGATCTCTATGACCTATGCTCACCCAGTTCCAAAAAATCTTGTCATAAAACATAAGGGAAATAGAGCATTTTTTCCCTTCCTTTTCAACTTATTAGGTAGTCTGAGGTAGTTTAGGGAAGTTCGCTCCCTTAGTCTCTTCCATGACCCACGAGTCTTAGGGACAACAAATCCCCTTCTCAACATTTTGGTGAACCCGATGTGAACATCCTTGTTTCCATTTATGTGTGTCAGAAATTATTCTCTTAGGTTTTGCATGCATTACATATTCATGTGTTGTGAAGCTTTATGAGCTTTACGACCCAATCTACGACATATGAAAATGGAATCTAGGTAGGTCACTGCTTGCTAATATAGTCACATAGTCTTCTAAATATTTTGATTTGATTCTATCTAAGTACATGAACATGGTCATGTTCACACATATTCTTCTTGCTTTGAACGTGAGTGTTATTCTTGACATAATAAAGAAGGATCCTTCCCCATTTTACATCCCTACCTAGATTGATGGAAACATTGTGATTGGTGTCATGGTCAATCTAATGAGTTAGTTGAATCTTGGTTCTAACACTTCTCCCTGTATCTCTATCACTCCTTGCTTCTATAAACTTCATACTTGGCTTCTACATCATCTTCCTGCTCTAGCACCATTGTTATTCTAGGTTCTTGAGGATCCACTTCATTGGCATGGTGATCTTGTTCTTCTCCTTTCTCTACCAGCCTTGAGAACTCATAAAAAGGGAGGTGATATTGTGTCTATTTGCTTATTTTCATTATCTTACTTGTAGAGTAGCATTTAGATCGCCATTTCTCTCTACTTCTTTGTGTCTATTATGTCTACTTTTTTATTTATTTTATACATCTTGTGTTCTATTATTTTCCCGTGGAGGTGGGAACACCCAAATAGGGACTTGAAAAAGGAAAGTTCCAAAACATGGTCCCAATATTTTTTGTTGTTACTATGTGTAGGTGTTATTCATGTGCTTAGAGATAGCTGGAGAACTAGACCTTGAGTAAGTTGGCATTATTCTTCTTTCTTCTTTGTCATTTTCCATTCGAATAGTTTATATTTCCTATTTAAACTATTCTTCTAGATGTACTTTGCATTTCCACATATTTTTGTGAAACTATGATACCAAAACATTTGAGTTGCTAATAGACTTTATGTGCTTTTGGCTACTATTTGACCCTTTCTCTATACAGGATATCAACGTCTCTAAGACTCCATTATAGTGCAATGAAGTATGACACCCATGTTATTATCCTCTGGTAGGGAGTCATCTTGTCTATATTCTGAGACCTCTATGGTCTACTCACTCAATTCAAAAAAACTCATATTGTAACACATAAGGGAAATAGAGCCTTGTTTTCCTTTCCTTTTCAGCTTATTAGGTAGTTTGAGGTATTTTACGATAGTTTTTTCCCTTAGGATCCTGAGAGTCTTGGGGGAAATGAATCCCCCTTCTCTACATATATATAATATTTATTACATTCAAGTATAAGTAATTTATTCTTGAAACAACAAAAAATAGGTGATTTTTACCAAAATAGATTGATGAACAATGATGGACCTATTTTCCCTTATTTCATTAAGAAATGAGATCCCCGCAAAGAATTTACTAGCAAACCTTAGGTGAATCAACTCAATTTGAGAATCTTTAAACTTCCTTATGCTTTGAGGATGGGGGTAAAGTTTAAACAAAATGTTTGGGAAAAAAACTAAAAAATAGAAAATTAACCTAATTATGCCAATTCAAACTTACAACAATAATATAAAGCTCAATATTGATAGAAATATAAAACTTATTTCTAGACTGTGAAGGGCAGAACGATGTTTACTAGTCACCAAAAGTCACTTTCAGGAGGCTAGTTGGGGCACATTCACCCATGGGGGACTGGGTCTTTTATCAAGGTTTTCTAGCAACTTTTGGGAGCCTCTGATACTAATCTGTATCTACTAATTTGTCCAAGTTTCATTGTCAAAAAGTCAGAAATCAAATATGTAGGTGAGATTTTATGATTTGACAACTTTGACAACTTTTGTAACTTTGGAAATTTTTCCATTCTTTCTCTTCAAGAGGTCTTCAATTATCCTTCTTCAACCTAAATCTACAACAAAAACACAAGAGATAAAAATTGTTTATTTTTGTGAATGGGGGTTCGCCTTAGTCAAATCCTATTTTGGTAATCAAACCTTGAATTGAAATAAATCATGAAAGAGGGAATGAACAATGAACAATGTTATGTTACCACTCAACAAACCCTTGTATAAACCTTTAAATGGAGATATTATAATGTTCAAGAAACTTGCAGTAAATGGCTTCAATGGATGTGGATCTTGATGCTTCAGATAATGCTTTGAATGCATGGACTTGATCTTGAAACCTACATCTCGATGTTAGCTCCAAAACATGCATGATGCAATAAGACTTTGACATGATGATTGGATATTTAATGCTTAATACATATTTGATATATCTATTCTTGAATGCTCTTGATCGTAAAATTTTCTCTTGTGAAATTTCTCTTCAAAGTTATCTTGAAGTTCTCCTGAAAATGCTAGCTTCTTAGATGAAACTTAGTGAAATAACCTTGTATAATTTATAGACATGTATCCTTAATTTCTTCAAATTCAAATATTACAAGCTGACATTGAAATATGGATTTGGGGACCTTAAAATACCACTTAAAACATATTTTGAATTAAGGTTTAAAGGACTAGGGAGGACCCATTCACTCATGGGAAAATGGATTCCAGGTCCTTATTCTTAGAACACACATTGCTCAAGGTAAAGTGTTATGTGTTGGCATTAATTATTGTCAGTTTTCCCCTTTTAAAAATGTAATTTATTAAGCTTGTAAATAAATAATAGGTTTTATTAAGGAATAATTAAGTCCAATTTCAATTAAGAGGGCCCAAATAAGTGTGAAAATGTAAAGGGATGCATTTTTCAACACTACATTAAGGAATTATTAAGCCCATTTTAATTAGAAGGGCCCAAAAAAAGTGTGAAAATGTAAAAGGATACATTTTTCTACACTACATTTAGCCCCCACTTTAGTGAGAGGATAACCTTGCATCAAAATCACACTAAAGTAGATAATCAAGCGAGGTATAATTGTACAATTCTTGGGAGGATAAGATGACAAAGATCAAGGAAGATGATCAAGCCCCCAAGATCTAATATCTCATGGCAAAGCCAACAAAGGAACAAGAAGACACATACCTATGTTAAACATATATATGTAGCAATAACAAGATACTCAATCAATACAATATCAAACACTCAAAGAAAGGAAGAAAAAGAAAAAGAAAAGGGGTGCATCAAGCCTTGACTTTTTTTCCAACTCAATGTGGATCAAGCCTTAGTTGTTTGTCCAAAAATGTTTACAAGTGAAACATGATGTCCACTATGTAAATAACCAATGCACTCACATAGGCTAGTGAAACCCATTGTCAACTAGTTGAGCCCCCAAAAGTGGAAAATGAGAGAATCTTATTAGGCTCCCATAACCATATAAAATTTATACCTCTTGATAACTTTGATAAGGAACCACACAATATGAACTTCAAGATTAATAAAGCTTAGCAAGCTACATTATGCTAAACACTTATGAACAAATAAGGCTCCACAAGTAAGAAAGGTGTGTTATGCTTGGTGGCCATGAAAAAGGGTTGTAACTTTGAGCTTCACAAGCTTAGTAAGTTGTGTTATGCTAAAAAATTATGAACAAAATGAAATAGGATAATACATGTTCAAAGGGGTTTTTCTTAGTTCATGTAAGGTATCCTTTTAGGGAACATCATGCCTAATGTCTCGAAGAGAAGAAAATTCTAGGATAAAAGATTCACAACTTAGAGAATGCAATGCATAGAATCAAACCCAATGACACCACCAAGAAGAAGAGACATCGCAAGAAGTAAGAAGGAATGTCATATAAGAAAGGTTGCACTCTTAGAGGAGATCAAACCCAATGACACCACCAAGAAGAAGAGACATCGCAAGAAGTAAGAAGACCACACTATGAAACATAAAATGTAGTCAAAAATTTTAAAATGATAATGCCAATGTATATCCCCACTTTAAAGAAATTGCTAAACACCATGTTGTGAGCAATTAATTTAAAGTAGCCAATGATAAATGCTAAATAATAAAGGAGACATGAAAGCTTATTTGGAAATCCCTATTTAAAGCATATGTTTTCTAAAGCTGTGTCATGAAAAGGAGGTTTCCCCCCATATGCAATCCTAACATAACACATAAGGGATCCATGGATTTAGGGTTACCGTATGTCTTGGCTATAATGATATTATAGAGCTCAAAAATTTCATCATTCCCCAAATAACTCATGGAATGGGAAGAATGAAACATAGAGAGTAAAAACAAAGAAAAGATTTTGGGTCAACATAGAAGAGACCAAAATGTCTTGCCTTGTGTCATCTCCAAAAGGAAAACACAACACAAAAGAAAAGAAAAGATAAAAGGTTTACGACATATAGAATAATGAAGGTATAAATAGAGGAATGAACATAAAGACATGCCAAATAGAACAATACGAGGGATCACATTATAGACATGGAATCACACAAAAAGAACATAGAGAAAAACAAAGACAAGAGTAGTAAGGCACATGCGAGTCAACCTATAGTAGGTCAACCGCATCCCAATACTGTTCATCATATGCAAAAGGTAGGAAACTAGCACAATCACCATGTTCAGCACGTGGTGAAGCACTCTTTTTAGGAGGATCATCACAGTTGTTATCATTTAAGCTCATTGAAGAAGAAAATAATGAATCAGCTCATTATGCACTTCTTCATCAATTTTATCAAACTCATTATCATCATCCAAGTTAATCACAATAGAAGGTGCTTATTCTTGTTGTGTTTGAGATATAATATTTTCTTGTTTCGATGAAGGCGGGGAATCATAATGCATTACTTAATTTTGGATTTTTATTTTCTATGTTGTTCTTTTCTTTTTCTTGTAACAAATAAGCAATAGCATGATGTCTACACCTATGCTCTCTAGCATTTTAGTTTCTTTTTGTTCGGTTTTCAATTTGTGATTGTGTAGCAGTGGTTTTATCAATCATAGGTTTCTTTTAGTCCCTTAAGGGAGGAATGGAAGGAACCATGGGAGGTTGTTCAACCACTTTCTCTTTAGCTTTATAATCTTGTTTGATTTTAGGAGGCACAACGAGACTTATTTGGTTATGTCGTGGTCTATTATAAGAAATAGGTGGAGGATTTTCTATGTTTTGGTCTTGGTTACTTGGAAGGGATTTTGGTTTAATCATGTTTTCATCAAGGATAGGAGGCTCAATTGTGGGTTGAGGCATGTTGCTAAGGGATAATTTTGTTTTGTTCTTTGCCTTAAAATTTTGATAAGATTTGAAAAATAATTCCTCATAAGGCTTAATAGGTTTCATAGGTTTGGGCCAAAAGAAATACAAAGAGAAATTTCCACGAGAAGACACAAGATTAAAGCCACTATGGTGCACAGTAATGATCTCATTGACAAATTGAAAATTTAAACATTTATGCACTGGTGATGAGATGACTTTCATGGAGTAAATCCATGGGTAGCCTAACTTCACATTAAATTGTTCTGATGATAGGATAATGGAGAATGGGACACTTAATGTTTTTAGTCCAAATTTTAATAAAAAATTTATCAAACCTATCGTAAGGCAAGAAAAACCATTATATGTTTTGATCCATGTTTTTGATTTTTCATAAGTGTCTTGATAAAGCTCATGCACAAAAAAGAATTATTCCATTATCACACTCTCTACATAGATGGGATCAAGTAATATCCCATTATTAAGCTTGTCATTGATTCTTCCAACTATGTAAAGAGGACCATCAAGTGCACGTTTGATTATGTCATGTTGTGAGAAAGCAATGTCAAACGGTATTTTTATTAGGCCCTTATGAGGTTGAACTTTAATGAAGTTTACCAAGGGGTTTATAGGATACTTCTCTTTATTTTTTATGTGATGTTGCATGATGTGACCAACGTTACACACAATTTCTATTCCTTGTGGGTATGTGCAGGATCATGATGGGCCAAAAAGTGATGATATGATGGGTATGTGTAGGGTATGTGGTTGAATACTTTTTTTCTACCCTAAATTGATGAAATGAAAAGGGTTTTTAAAGGAGATTTTCAACTTTCCACCAATATAAATTATGCTTTACTTTGAATTAAATAAATAATTATTATTCATTTTCTATTTGAATTATGACTAAAGTCTTGATTGTTAGGTTGATAGGAAAACATCTATAGCTTTCAACCGGTATCAAATTTTTTGAATCCAAAACATGCATCGCATTCTATTCTTCACATACTATAGGATTAAAAAAAATGAAATTCATGAAGTTTTTACCAAGTTAAGGTGGTCAGACATACAAGTTTGTATATTTTTTAAAATTTGTAATAAAAAATTCATAATTAATTATTTACTTGGAAAAAAATTACAAAAAAATATGCATCACATCGGGACATGAGTCATCTACTTATATCTAAAATATTATCATTTTATTGTGGTTAAGGTGGTCAGACATACATCTACTTCTTATTTTTTCCCCAAAATTTAAGTACTACTACATTGAAATTTCAAATTTTCACCAAATAGAATGTTTTTTAAATAAACCTAGTAGTTTAGAAACTACATTCTATTTCCTACATATTCCATTCTTACATATTTTTGAAATAATATAGATAACTTATTCAAATTTTTACGTCAAGTTTCCTGACTCTAAATTTTCTGAATTTTTCGCCATTTAAGGGCCCATTTTTTCCATGAAGATCTTGCACATACCCTTGTTCATTTTTAGTCAAATTTATTATGTTTTCTATCATAGGAACTATATTACCAGCAATGTATTCAGAACTTACAATTTTTTGTAATTTTTCTAACTCTACATCCATTCTTCTTAGGTTCTATTAAGGGACATTAGAAACCATTGATTCGATATTAGTAACATTTGTTGTTGGTAAAGAGGTCATAGAAAATGAAGTGTCAAGGGTATGGTCCATTATGGGTTGACTAGTGTCAACACTATGAGTGAAAGAGTTAGAAAACCCAAGATCCATGATGAGTGATGTATCATGGGATGACATGAGTCTTGAACTACATCTCATGATAGTATTGGAAATAGGACACCAAGTTGTGAAGCTCAGATTTTTTTTGCAAACCCAAGGTGCACCCAAAATGGAGAATAGGTAAAATGCAATCAAACACCCTAGAATGTAAAAGTGCAATGCAAGTATGTAAAAATTAATTTCGAACACCAAGTTGTGAAGCTCATAAAGTTTTCACAAATGCAAGGTGCACCCAAAATGGAGAATAGGTAAAATGCAATCAAACACGTTCCTAGAATGTAAAAGTGCAATGCAAGTATGTAAAAATTAATTTCCAAATTTTAAACAAGATAAATTTCTATTTATGCTATGTAAAAGCCTGAAAAATGATGTATTTTTAAAGGGTATGTGTAGGATCATCATGGAAAAAATAGACCCTTAAGTGGTGAAAAATTTAGCAAAATCAGAGTTAGGCAACTTGACATAAAAATTTGAATAAGTTATCTATATTATTTCAAAAATATGTAAGAATAGAATCTGTAGCAAATTGAATGTAGTTTCTAAACTACTAGGTTTATTTTTATTTATTTATAAATCTATTTGGTGAAAATTTGAAATTTCAGTGCAGTAGTATTTAAATTTCAGGGAAAAAATAAGTAGGTGTCTATCCGACCACCCTAACCACAATAAAATAATAATTTTTTTATAATATTTTAGATATAAGTAGAGGACTCGTGCCCTGATGTGATGCATATTTTTTTTCTATTTTTTTTCCAAGTAAATAATTAATTATGAATTTTTTATTACAACTTTATAAAAATATAAAAAATTGTATGTCTAACCACTTTAACTTGGTCAAAACTTCATGAAATTCTTTTTTTTTGTAATCCTATAGTATGTGAACCATACAATGTGACGCATGTTTTAGATTCAAAAAATTTGATACTGTTTGAAAGCTATAGATGTTTTTTAGTCAACCTATCAATCAGGACTTTCATTGTAATTCAAATAGAAAATGAATAATAATTATTTATTATAGTCAATGTAAAGCATAATTTATATTGGTGGATAGCTAAGAATCTCCTTTAAAAAACCTTTTCGTTTCATCAGTTTTGGGTTAAAAAAAAGTCATTAGCCACATACCCATCATATCGCCACTTTTTGGCCCATCATGATCCTACACATACTCTAAATGCAAATTTTGAATTCAAAAAATGCACTGAATTTGATAAATTAACCTTAATGTAAATGATTTGAAAAAATAAAAAATTCTAGAAACTAAAACAACTGAACTCATTTGTCCATGGGTGAATGGGTCTTGCTTCGAGGTTTTTAAAAATTAATTTACATCTTTCTGAGTTGATTTTTATGCTTTCAGATTCTCGGTTCAAACAAGTGGTTATAGTTTCAAATTTATGTAAAATCATATCTAAATGCAAGTGAAAAATGATGCTAAATAACAAGCAAAAATACCTAATTTGAGATGCAATTTTGATTCAATTTTTTGATGTAGATGACTGATCATGTAATGTTATGTAAACACTATGCAAAATGATTGAGATTTTTGGATTTTTTAGATTTTAAAGAATGAAAAAATGTAAACCTAAAACCTTACATGAGGTGCAAAGTAATGCAAGTAAACAACCTTAAATGAGATGCAAATTAATGTAATGCAATGCAAAGTAATGCAAATCATAGATCTGGGGTTGAAATGGACTCCAAAATAAAAAAGTTATGATGCTCAAAAGTTAGGTTCACCAAAATGAAACAACAAAAAATAGGTGAGGTTTACCAAAATGGATTGATGAAAAATGATGGACTTATCTTCCTTTATTTCATTAGGAAATTAGATCCCCACAAAGAATTGAATGACAACCCTTAGGTGAATCAACTCAATGTGAGAATCTTCAAATTTCCTTATGCTTTGAGGATGGGTATAAAGTTTAAACATCACTTTTGGGAGAAAAACTAAAAATATAAAATCAACCTAATTATGCCAATTCAAACTTGCAATAGCAATATAAAGCTCAATATTGATAGAAATTGAAAACTTATTACAGATCTGAGAAGGGAAAAATGATGTTTACTAGTCACCAAAAGTTACTTTCAGGAGGTTGTCTCAAACTCATTCACCCATGGGCGAATGGGTCTTTTGTCAAGGATTTCTAGAAAATTTTTGGATCCTCTGATACTAATCTATAGATTTTTATTATTCTAGGTTTTAGTGCCTAAAAGTCATAAAACAAATGTGTAGGTGAGATTTTGTGCTTTGACAACAACTTTTGCAACTTTGACAAATTTTCCAATCTTTCTCTTGAAGAGGTCTTCAATCCTTCTTCAACCTAAATCTACAACACAAACACAAGAGATAAAAAAAATGTTTTTTTTTGGTGATGGGGGGTTTGCCTTGGTCAAACCTCATTTTTGTAATCAAACCTTGAATTGAAATAAAGCATGAAAGAGGGAATGAAGAATAAATAATGTTATGTTACCACTCAACAAACCTTTGTAGAAACATTTGAATGGGGATCTTAGAAGGTCTACAACTTGTATGAAATGGATTAAATGGATGTGGATCTTGATGCTTGAGATAATGCTTTGAATGCTTGAACTTGATCTAGAAAACTACATTACAATGTTAGCTCCAAAAACATGCATGATGCAAGAAGACTTTGACATGATGATTAGATCTTGAATGCTGCAATAAATCTTTGATATATCTACTCTTGAATGCTCTTGATCATCAAATTTTCTATTTTTAATATGCTCTTCAAAGTTCTCTTGAAGTTCTCCTAAAAATGCTATCTTTTAAATGAAACTTAGTGAAATAACCTTGTATTTATAGGTATGTATCCTTAATTTTCTGAAATTCAAATATTACAAGCCAACATTGAAATATAGATTTAGGGATCTTAAAATACCACCAAAAAAATATTTTAAATTTAGGTTCAATAGCCTAAGGAGGACTCATTATCCCATGGGAAAATTAGCCCTAGGTCCCTATTCCTAGAACACACATTGCTCAACGTAAAGTGTTATGTATTGGCATTAATTATTGTCAAGTTTCCCCTTTAGAAAATGTTATTTATTAGTATTGTAAATGTTCATAATAGGGCTTATTAAGGCATAATGAAGTCCAATTTTAATTAAGAGGGCCCAAACAAGTGTGAAAATGTAAAGGAATACATTTTTCAACACTACATTAAGGCTTTATTAAGTCCATTTTAATTAGGAGGGCCCAAACAAAGTGTGAAAATGTAAAGGGATACATTTTTCTACACTAAACTTCTATAGATAATATTTTTATTTAGAAACACTTTAATATTTTCTAGTTAATGTACTCAATTTAGCAAAAAAAAAATTATTGTTAGATTAATTTCTTAAAATTAGTGTATGATATTAGGAATATTTTTCTTTTATTAAGAGTGGAACAAGTACAAGAAAATAATCTTAAACTTCCCTTTTGCATATTTCCTTTGGACGTCACTTGGATTAACAAGACAACTATCTATTAAAGAACAAGGTGCAATGATACTCATCACATTTTAACAACATTAACAATGACCCATTATTTTCATTAGGGTCAAGTGTAGGTATCTCAAGCTAGTGGTGTTTATTAGAAGACTTATTTTACATGTATAATCAAAAAATAATCTATTCGTACAATAAATTCTTAGCCAAAACCTCCCAAAATGAGAAATAATAAAACATCAAGGGGAAGTAGTTTTAGGAAAGAGTAACTTGAAACTCCTTATTAAGCTCCATAAAATGAACAAACAAGAAATGATATTCCAATAGAAAACATAGAAAATCATGATTAACCTAAAGGGAGAAATGTAGAGAAAATATCACCTATCTAATTAGCTTCGATCCTCATGAAGACACCCTCATGAAAAACATATTTCTCCCTCTATATTACCTTATTTTTTATGCATGGCTACAAAGGAATCTAATCAATTTATCTTTGAATTGATCCTCTTTTTTCTAGTGTAGGTTGGCCATTGGCCAAGCTTCCTTGGCTTATGTCCCCCATGTTTCACAAGAAGGGTATCTAGACCCTTCAACATTTATTTCGTACATGGGTGATCCCACAATACTGGTTTACAATTTTTGGCCAAACTGGACACTAAACTTATTTTTTCTAACTAAATCTTCACTTTTGAGCACCTATAGCAACTAAACTGTGAGGAATTTGGAGATGATGCAAACTAGTGATTTGTGACATTTTGTCTGTAGATTCTAAATATTATTTTTTTGAAAAATTTGGAATCATATTACGCTTATTTTTCCATCTCCTTCGAAAAATAGTTTTTTTAGTAAACACCATTTTTAAGGAGTGATGCTCACCATATAACACATAACCCTTTTTCCATGAAGGATAAATTTTTTTTTTTTTTCGAATTTAGATTTGTAACTATGATATCTAGTGCTTCCAATTATTTTCATAGTTTTTTATTGAATATTGTTTCCTTAATAAAGTTTTGAAGTCAAACCAATTACAATTCAGAGATAGGCAGACTGTATAACACATAACCTTTTTTGTATGTATCAAAATTTAAAAAAAAAATTGTTGGATCAAGGAATTCAATATCTGGTGCACTCATATTTTTGAAAAAAAAATAATAATAATCTTTTATTTTTCCACATGTGTAGAATAGCGAGCTTAGTTTTTTGTGAAAAACCTAAATTCACAAGAAATAAAAATAAATATAATAATAAAATTAAATTCATTTAAAATTATAATTTTTGGGAAGCTTATAATAAGGACTACATACTTACAAAAAATAAATTTTAAATGAATTCATTTGATCCCCCAAAAGGTAAATCAAAATTGGTTTTTTATCAGCATTTTGATAGGTGTAAAGGAGACTCTATTATATGTATGGTTTAAAACTAGTGGGGTTCTAGGGTATGTGCAGGATCATGATGGGCCAAAAAGTGGCGATATGATGGATATGTGTAGGGTATGTGGCTGACGACTTTTTTTTACCCAAAATCAATGAAACAAAAAGGGGTTTTAAAGGAGATTCTCAACTTTTGACTAATATAAATTATGTTTTACTTTGAATTTAATAAATAATTATTATTCATTTTCCATTTGAATTACGACTAATGTCCTAATTGATAGGTTGATTGAAAAACATCTATAGCTTTCAAATGGTATCACATTTTTTGAATCTAAAACATGTGTCACATTCTATGTTTCACATACTATAGGATTTAAAAAAATGAATTTCATGAAGTTTTGACCAAGTTAAGGTCGTCAGACATACGAGTTTTTATTTTTTTTTAAATTTGTAATAAAAAATCATAATTAATTATTTACTTAGGAAAAACAATTAGAAAAATGCATCATATTGGGATATGAGCCCTATACTTATATCTAAAATCTTATAAAAAAATATTATCATTTTATTCTAGTTAGGGTGGTCAGACAGACACCTACTTTTTATTTTTTCCCTGAAATTTAAGTGCTACTACATTGAAATTTCAAATTTTCACCAAATAGATTTTTTTTAAATAAACCTGGTAGTTTAGAAACTACATTCAATTTGCTACAGATTCTATTCTTACATATTTATGAAATAATATAAATAACTTTTTCAAATTTTTATGTCAAGTTGCCTAACTCTGATTTTTCTAAATGTTTCACCACTTAAGGGCCTATTTTTTCCATGATGATCTTGCACATACCCTCTATCCAAGGGGTTTCATCTAATGTAGTTTGATTAAACCCTTTTCAATTGGGATGATTTAAATGGAACTTTTTAAGGCTTAAATAGTTATATTTTCTAAAAATATTTTATTTCACCAAAAATCAAAATCTCCTAGAAATTGTAAACCAGCTTTGTGGGATCACCCAGATCCACCATACATATTTTGTCATGGGAAGATTTTCATGCTTAGTATAGTTTTAAAAACCATGATCGGGAAACTTACGATAGCCTGGTGAGTGTCATTCCATTCGATATGCTTCATAAGGTGGTATTCATCCCACCAAGCCTTGGTGGAAAGACTGGAAATGGTATCCAGACATGCCTTTCAAAAATTACAATCCTTGGATTGGTTATCAATAGATTTTGCCTCATTTTCCAATGACAGCTTGAATCAAAGATGACACCTCCATTCTTTGGTTTTTTTTGGTGTAAAATATTTTCTACTACGTGGTTTGCAAATGTTAAGCCAAAACTCACCCACTTTTCTTGGTGTATTATTTTCCAAGGCTTACTAGTGGGGTCTCGGCTTACTCACTTGGGGTCCTAGGACACTCGTTTCCCTTTTTGTGGGAAGGCTGAGTTATTTAAGCACCTCTTCTAGTTTTGTACTAGAGCTCAGCAGTTATGGAATTGGATTCATGACTTCTTCCAGTCATTTTGGCCAGATCCCTTCTCTTGGCATATGGTTTTTTCTGGGAAAGTCTCCCAGGATCCCCTCAAAGTATACTCATATTTGGCACACTTCCAAGGTGGAAATCCTCTTTAGTATTTGGAAAGATATAAATGCCTACATATTTTCTCATATCCAAATTGATAAATTTGTTTCTTTATATTCTAAAATGATTATTTTCTCTAATGTTCTTTTTCAAATTCAAGTGCAAGCTAACAAAGTTGGGCTTGAAGTTTCTCATCTTCAAGAGCTCTCAGACTACTAGGGAAATTCCCCTTATACTATTTCCTATGTTCCTCCCTCACCCACTTCTTCCCAAAGTCGGTCGCCTTCATGGGGTTGGCAACGAAGTGGCTCTACCAGGGATTTTCACCCCCACTATTAGGCTCCTCCTCATTGTGGCTGTCACCCTCATCATTGGTCACCCTCTCCTCCTTTGCAGGATGACTTGGGGTGGCCTTCTAGATGGGCAGTGTGGGGTAGTAGTGGTGCTTCTAGTTGGCCTATTTTTGATACTCCTAGAGGTGGCTCTGGTTGGCCTTCTATTGATACTTCTAAATGGCTCCCATGGTTGGATTTGGCAATTTCACCTCGCTATGAAGACAAAGATAAAGTTATTGAAATAGATGATGACGGTTGGACTCCCCCTGACGTCACTACAAACCCCTCTGATGTATGGGGGAAATCAGATGATAAGGACCCATCGCCCTCTATTGGCACTTCCATGGACACTTGATGGCCTTTTCTTTTCTTTTTTTGTAATATTTCCTACTTTCTAGGCTCAACCCATGCGACTTTGGTTTTCTAGGCATAGCCCATGTGACTCTCGGGTTGTGTTGTCTTACCACCCAACTTTTTTTTTGAATATGTATTTTTATCTATTAAATTAATATATATACTATGCATATTGATCAAAAAATTATGGTTGTAAAATAGACAACCAAAATCTTAAATAATTTACCTCAACTTTAAAAGAATTAGCAATGTCATGGTTCATGGGACTTTTAGTTGGGTTGATTGATACATAGGAGAAAATGGAATTTGTATTTTTGGATAAATACAAGGGCTAACATATGGAGAGAGATAGAAATAATGATAGTTTCTATTTGAATTAAAAAGAATATAAAAGTATTAAAGATTATTTGGATCAGTTCCTCTTTTTCATAAAATGTCATGGAGATGTCCTGGCCCCTAACCTCATTAAAATGGTATTTTAAGGATATTAAAATAATAAATAATTCAACATATTGACCACATGAGAAAAGGGGATATGACTAAACTAAGTCTCCTAAATATGTCTAGATTATATATAAAACTACTCACAAAATCAAGAGGGAATCTACAAATTCAAGTATGGTAAATAATACAAAGATGAAATTGGACAATTGATGAAGGGACTTTTTAAATTAAGAACTTATATTATACTTTAATTAAATAATTCATTTGGTAGGATCCAAACAAGGATAAAAAACATAAAACCTTTTTTTATTTATTGTCTTAAATTTATAAGAAAAAACATCAACTAAAGCAATCGCCTTTGGACCACATTGACATCTACCAAATATATGGTAAAAACAATCCCCTAGATCATTCTAAAACATTATATTAAATTCAAAGCACAAAATGGAAATATTCACTCATCAAATAAGAGTTAGATTACATGGTATTAGTGCCAAACTGGAAATTTTCATTATAACTACTTTCCACATGAACCCTCTTGACATCCTCTTATGAAATAAAATAAATATTTAAAATTTCCATGGACTAAATAGTAGATTACATAGCAATGAGGGTCCACTCTATAGACACCTCAAGAATGGACCAATCGACTATATTTTTTTCCTTATTGATCTAACTAGCAACCACAGCAATGGTACCCTTCAAATATTTGAGTACCTTAGAATCCACCATATAATTAATTTTACCAAGGTCCATGATATATACAACACTAGACAAAAAAAAAATGGACCTGCCACAAAACACCTCTAAACAATCCCAAATAGATATAATGACAAGACCTCAACTTCCAACTTAACCACTTTCCAATCCCAAAAATAATATTTCAATCACTCTTGTCTAATCTATTAAGTATTAGAATATGTTTAGCATTAATATTTTACATTGTGGGAACATTCAACTCCATTCAAGAAAAATGCTCCCTAAACCTTCTAAACCTACTATATTGAAGATATTAAATGATAAATAAATCATACTTCTCAAAGATAAGAAGAAATGCATAAATATCAGATGCCAATAATATTCAAATATGATCTAAAGATACCTTTTAGAGTCACCTTAAAGTACTCCTCGAGAGTTCCATCAAAACTCATCTCTAGTGAGATCAAGGAGTAGCATCTTAGAGACTCCTTAATGATATCTTTTGGAATTCCTTGAAATTATTCCCTTAAATATTTTTCAAAGTTATCCCCAAGAATCACTAAAAGGAACTCCTCATGAGACATATTGAATCCATCTCCCAAAGTTCCTTTAGGCCATCCCTCTAGATATTTTTCAAAACTTTCATTCAGTAATAATTAAGAATATCCTCAAAGAAACTTTAGAATTGACTATTTGAGTTCTTTGGGATTAAACTTTGGGATATCCAATGATATAATATCTCTAATAAAGTATAAGTTTAATGCTAGACCTATTCCAAATCACTCCCCTTTTATACAAGTATTCAAAATAATAGTTCAAAAACCCTCTCTAAATCCCAAGCCAATGGCAGATACAAGGCTCATCTAGGAGCTAAAAATCATAAGTATTAAATCTTCACTACTAAAGGAAATTAAATAAATCATAGGATTTAATCAACTAGTAAAGAAACTTTATATTAAAAAACCTAGTAGGAAAAAATAGAGCCAATGTAATTCAAGTGGAAGGTTACCTAGTTGATATTCTTTCAGGATAACTTCTCCCACTAAAATACAATTAGTAAGGAAGACCTATCATTACTATAATGAGTAAAGGAGTGTGTAAATCCTAAGCACATTAGTTGAACTTGGTGATGTCATCAATATTATGATTGTTGATTTTATGGATACTTTATCCCTAATGGGTGTGTAACCTACAAGAACCATCCTACATATGGTAGATTAGTTTATTGCAATACCAAAAGGAGTCACTAAAAAAATTTTGTGATGGTGGATTCATATTAGTATCCTATGGAGTTTTTAATACTCCAATTACAAACACCAAAATAAAGTTAACCCATAATATTAGGAAGATCATGGTTGGTAATTTTAGGTAGGGGAATGACAATTTCTAATGGAATAAATGTTAAAATCCAACTATTTACCCAACTGCAAAACCATCCCTTGTGAAAAAATAAATGTATCTAGATAGATGAATCAAGTCAAGAAAGCTTAGCCTCTCTAGCCATGATTGTTGATGAGCCCAACTATTTCCTTTCTTTTATTCTTATTTCACTTATTTTTATTTTTATTAACTAAAATATTTCATCCCTTGAACATCCTTTTAAACTAATACTTTGATAAAGAACTAGTTTTAATGTATACTATTTATTATTATTATTTTTGATCCGTAAGACATAGCCAAGGCTGCGAAGATTTTTATTAAATCATAAAAAAGAAAGTACGAAAGGCCAATTAGGCCAAAGAAGAGGAAAGAAGACCCAAAAAGAACCAAGAAGCTCTTCAGGAAAATAAGGAGATCCAAAGAGAAGTTGGAGAATAGAAAAGCTAAGAGAAGAGCAAGGGATACATATCCCTACAGGAGACAAAAGAGGAACTCATACAAAGCAAACGAGCAATAACCCAGGCCCAAGATAAGCTAGGATCTTTTCCTATGCCAAGAAAGAAGGGCCTCCATAGTTCATTGATACCCCTCATACACAACATCCATTCCTTTAATACGAAGGTTTTTCAGCATCCGATTTCCACACTTTCTTTTTTGCTATCCCGCAATCTGGTTTGATTTTGTTGCAGTCCCTTTGAGCAATCCCAAGATTTCAAGAGGGAGCCAAAACAAAGTCAAGTTCAAAGCTATCAAAATTCTCTTCCAATTCATCCATAAAGGGGTAAGTTTCATCTGAGTCATAGCCATCCTCCTCAAAGACAGGTAGTGGAACCTCAGCAGTGTTGAGGATAGGATCAACAATATTGATGGTCGAAGCAGCATGAGGATGGGAAGTGGGCACAACAAAAGGCATAGGATCAGACCCAAGAGTAGAGTCAGAGGACAAGAATTTACCATGATTCTGCCAGATAAAATTAGCATCAGGGGTACTAGGGTTTTTAACCCATTTTTTAAGACTAATATATCGAGTGCCAGATAAACGCTTAAAAGTGCAGGCCTCAACTTTATGCCCCAAATTGTTGCAGCGGAAACACCTGAAAGGTAACCCCTCAAAGTTCAAGAACTGCGTCCAAGTTCCCATGGATGAATGAATCTAAACTGAATGAGGAAGAGGATTGGAGATTTCTACCAAAACACAAACCCTGAAAAACCTTCGTGATGGGATAGTCTCTACCAAATCCAATTTAATGAACTCTCCCACTTGATTGATCAGATTTTTAATGAGATTAGAAGATCGTAAAACCAAAGGCAAGTTGTAGAGCCTGATCCACACAGGGACGACTATGATCCTTGCAGTGGCAGGGTCAAAAAAAGGGGTCCATGGGGAAAGAAAAATGCCTGAGTTCCCAAAAAACCATGGACCATTTTGAACTACAAAATTCTGATCCTCAGTCGATTTAAAGGAAAGTAGGAAAAATCCAAAATCCAGAGGATCAAGTGCACGAGGGGAGAGATTAATCCAAGTGCACTTAGCCCAATCCAAAATTGAATCAAGAGATGGACGCATGCACATGAACCTAAGTATCAAGGAACGGGCACCGATAGCGATAGAGATTTCACTAATGCATTCGTCAGAGATGAGATCGACAAGTTCATCAAAGAAAGAAACAACTGCATCCCCGAAAAATAAAGGAGATCCCCCATCACACTGCCCAGGCTCTATGATAGGAGGATCCTTAATAGGAGAGGCAATAGGAATCGGCGATGGAGAAGGAGGAGAAGAACTAGGGTTTACCAGCCGAATCTGAGCCAAACAAAAATCATTGCATTCATGATAAGGATTCGATCTATTTTTGCATTTTTATAGAGTACTGGGAGCTAGGTCGAGGGAATCCTTCTCCACATTATGATCCACACCCCTCCCAGCACCCAGTGGGTCAAAGGCTGGAACAAAGGTTGGCAGGCTCGCATTCTGTTGAGAAAGACTGGAAGACTTGAGGGCATACCAATGCTTCCCATCTCCTGCTTTCACACCACCCTATTTCTTCCTTGCATTCACCACTAATTTCTTACATTTGGCCGAAACCCTGGTCCTCTCCCCATCGCATAGCACCTGCTTTGCTACACTCATGCTCACACCATCATTGGCAGAGTCGGGGCGGTTTGTAGAGTCCCCACTCATTTCGCATCTGTATACTATTTATTATATTATTATATATTAAATTAGTTATTTATAAAATAATATAGCATTTCTCATCTTAATTATGATAATTGACAAGATCATGATTATTAAAGTCTTGAAAAATGATTTTAGTAGAGTTAATCATTTCCTATTTTAATCAAGATCTACAACCTATAGTCATGATTGTAGCAAGCCTATAGTTGTGACTATAGCATACCTATAGCTATGGTAGTATCAACTATGCAACTATGACAATAAATTTGATGTAGCCAAGGACTATAGTGTACTTGTAACAAAGAAAGGAAGAAAATATCTTGTATAGATGGAAAACATTGATTATTCAAATGGACACAGATTTTTCATAAGTTTGAATAACTTAACCCACTTTTCCTTATTTTTCTCAAGGTTCTTTTTTATGAGTATGCTGCATTATCTTAATGGGAATGATCTTCCTACTTACCCAATAGTCACTTTTATAATCTTGTTATTATTTATAAATAAATAAATTGTCCTCCTATATGATTGAAATCGATAGGATCGATACAACTTAGTTATATAATAGTGTTAAGATATAAATAGGCATTAGTAATTACTATAGAAACATACATTAGCCTATAGATTTAGGAGCAAATATGAATGTAATAGACTAATAGAAGATTAAATTTTTGTTGTGTGATATTTTCATCTCTACCATATCATGAGTATCCTAAGAATTCTTGGGCTGATGCAAGAAGTTGGGTCTGCACAAAGATAAAAAGGTGGAAGTGTTTTCTCTATTTTTTTAGAATTTTTCACACTTGGACTAAAAATTTCAAGTACTTATACATTGAATCTTAGAAAAAGACAATAATATAAAATTTAGTATTTTGAATCTAGTTTTCAAATAAGTAATTTATTCTAATACCCAAACAATATAAGTTAGTTTTTAATAGGCATGTATAAAAACTACTATTTAAAAATTAGTTTTTTTTACCATACCATGCACATGTATGGACACCATAATTTGACCTAAATAAAGAATTTTTATGCTGAAGGCATGTCCCTATATAAACTTTCCAAGTTCATTTTATTCTTCAACGGTTGAAATGTAACAAGAGGCCCTGGTTGATAGTGAAACAAATCTCATCTGTCCATCATTTTTCAGCATTTTTCGACTATTTTTTGCCATTTTCTGACTATTTTCCCCCGCCACTACCATTTTTCCAACCGAATCTTAGTCATTCATCATTTTTTGTCATTTTTTCTGGCTGTTTTTTGTTGAGTTTCGCTGCTTCCCCCCACTTTTTCGTTGCTTTCACCACTGCTCCATCTCCAATTTGGCAAGTTATAGCCTAAAAATAAGGATTTCAAAAAGGGTTTTAGAGTATGTAGACGATTGAATCATCTTCCATCGTTCATCTTGTTAGTTTTTCATTTTCTCTATTTTTTTCGTTGTTTCTTTTCATAAACGTAAAAGTGGCACTTTGCAGATCAAAGGTTTCTATTCATTGAGTATAGTGCAAGATGATTCAAATGTTAATGGTTGTTCGATTTTATTAGATATTTTTTCATTCACTATTTTCATTTTCTTTCACTGTTTTAGAGTATGTTTACTAAAATGAAAATTACGGCTTAGATCCTAATAATGAGCACATTTAGGTTTTTGAATAAAATGAAAATTACGGCCAAGATTGTTAAAATTACAGTATCCTTTACCCTACGCAGTTAAGTATAAATTAGCATAAATAATATATAATATATATTTTATATAATTAAAAATAAATTATAAATATTATAATTATATTATTTATTATATATCTTATTTTTTAAAAATTATCAAATACATATATATTAGGTTTACAAATTTTGGCATCTTTTATTCTACATAGTTAAGTATAAATTAACATAAATTACAATCCTAATAAAGAGCACATTTAGGTTTTAACATTACAACATAATTAATTAGTTTTATATAATAAATAATTCAGTTTATAATATATAATGCTATATTATATAACAATATAATAGTTAATACATAAAATTTAAAAAATAAATATAATAATATTATTCTATAATTTAAAAAAATTAAAAAAATAATAATAATATTAAAATCATTTTCTACATGACCTACCAATTGATCTCATTTACTATACAAATGTGTGCAAAAAAATAAGCCATTTTTTTCCTAATTGACCTTCCACACCTCTTCGGCATACCCATTGCACAAGGTGCCATAGCTAGTTTTAATTCCTTTTGGGGAAAGATATATGTAACAATTTGAAGATTGATGAGGATATTTTTGCAATTTTTTCTAAATATTTTTCATTGATTCTTTGTTGCCATAGATTTTTATTTTTAAAAATCAACATGTGCAAACACCATAATTTTACTTAAACTAACCAATTTTTTGAATTTTTTTCATTGTATAGATAATTATTTGAAAATTGATGCCATATAATTTTTTAACAAAAAAATAACATATTAAAAGTTATTAAAAAAAAAAAAAAAGCTTGATATTTCTAGTTTATGGACCAATTTTCTTAGAAATTAATTAAGAAATTAAAAAAAAATCAAATCTTAAAAGAAAATATATTTGAAAAATAGACATCATGATCTATAATGGGTTTTAATTTCATAAATTAATTATGAAAAAATTCCATCATGTACCAAAGTTAGACATTTCTCTTGAATCTACCTTATTTTTTTAGTTGTAGTCAGAGAATAAGGGTCGGGTTGCCAAACCTTTCCCAAGCCTAAAACCCAAGCAAAAAGTGGCTTGAAATTTCATATCTTTTTGTTGATGTTTACAGTCATGGGCTACATACTTCCTGTCTTGAATTTAATAAACAATAAATTGCATATAGCCTTCAGCTATTTATTTATTGCTATCAATTAGTGAAGAGGTGCTTCACTTAAAGAATAACTATTAATTATTAAAGGTTGACCTCTCCTTGATATTCACATCTTTTTATTTGAGACATATCCTTCCATTTTGGAGGTCGAGCTTGTATTTTTAAGGGGCGTGTCTTCTCCAGCAAATTGTATATAAGGAAGATCATATTCATTAATTCCATGATCAAGTCAAGTCATTCGATTCACAAGCAAGTTTGAATTTCATCTACAACAGATTGATATTATTGGAAGTATATTTGCATAAGTGTGGTGCTATGATCTTCATATCCGTTTGGCCTCATGATTGGCCTTGTTGTAAAGTAGATGTACTGCTCCTTTATTCAATAAATATATGTGATATATTTTGTTGGGTTTTTATCCCTCAAGGAGGGTTTTCCTAGGATAAATTATGTGTTATGTTGTTCATGTGTTGTTCATTATTCTTTTTTTTTTGCTTATTCATTTATGATCCTAAAACTAACATGGTATCAAAGCACATCTAAGAAAAGATCTGATCAGATCTAGTTATGCAGTCAAGACAACTCTTCATCTAGGGAAGTCACTTAGTGGAAAATTAAGGAATTTGCATGGAACTATCTAAGTAACAACATCGAAGTATTTCATAGCTCAATTCTCAATGTCGCTCAAAGAATAGGTAGGTGAATTCGTATTTCTCCAGGGAAGCCATATATGAATGTTACAAAGATAACTCAAGGTTGTCGTGTCAAAGTTGAAAAAGACACGGGAATAAGGGAATTTAAATTATGTGATGAGGCTGGGAAAATTATCAATTCGTTGAATGAAGAAAATGATCAAGTTTGTAATTAGTATTGTAAACTCCATCATCTATTCAAGGATAAGGATGCATATATATATATATATAGTGAGGAAAATTTTGTTATGAGGAATCCATCGATTCCTATTCAAGGGACGAAAGTCTTCAGATCTCATGACTTTAGGAGCTATGTGTTAAGCATAGAAGGACATGGTAGTATAGAGAGTGAATGAGTACAAATGAAGACATGTCACCTTCCTTCATGCATTCAAAGCACTAAGACTAAGCCACTTGGGATATAATCAACTTAGTGTGATTTATTCTTGGAAGCATCATGATCATTGAGGAGCAGGATCATCCTGAAAATTTGAAGAAAGCTAGAGAAATGTTAATTTTGAGTCATCGCTAATATCCCAATTTTGCAGTAAGAGCATAAGTGGTATTGTGATTTATGGGAATTTATGTTGAAGATTTTTGAGTGATGTGGAGTCTAGAGTAAATCCATTTTTTAATGTTGAATACCAATCAATGGCTCTTTGAAAGAGTCAGAACTTGCATGGGGACAAAATCGTGAAGAGTTTGGCCATCAAATGAAGGAAAAATTTAAAGTCTTGGCAATTGACCCCAGGTGGAAAGAATCGTGGAAGTCTTCAAATTGGGAATCATGGCATAAACGTGGAATCAAGTCTGAAGGTCCAATAATGTTCAAGAAACTTATATGGGTATGTGCAGGATCATCATGGAAAAAATAGGCCCTTAAGTGGCAAAAAATTTAGAAAAAATCAAAGATAGGCAACTTGACGTAAAAATTTGAATAAGTTATCTATATTATTTCAAAAATATGTAAGAATATAATCTATAGTAAATTGAATGTAGTTTCTAAACTACTAGGTTTGTTTAAAAAATAAATCTATTTGGCAAAAATTTGAAATTTCAATGCAGTAGTACTTAAATTTTAGGGAAAAAATAAGAAGTAGGTGTCTGTCTGACCACCATTACCACAATAAAATGATAATACTTTTTAATAATATTTTAGATATAAGTAGATGACTCATGTCCCGATGTGATGCATATTTTTTTGTAATTTTTTTGCAAATAAATAATTAATTATGATTTTTTATTACAAATTTTAAAAAGTATAAAAACTCATATGTCGACCACCTTAACTTGGTCAAAACTTCATGAAATTTATTTTTATTTTTCAATCCTTCAGATGAAGCATAGAATGTGATGCATGTTTTGGATTCAAAAAATGTGATACCATTTGAAAGCTATAGATGTTTTTCAATCAACCTATCAATCAAGACTTTAGTCGTAATTTGAATAGAAAATGAGTAATAATTACTTATTAAATTCAAAGTAAAGAATAATTTATATTGGTGGAAAGCTGAGAATCTCCTTTAAAATCCTTTTTTTTCATCAATTTTGGGTATAAAAAAGGTCGTCAGCCACATACCCATCAAATTGCCACTTTTCAGCCCATCATGATCTTGCACATACCCATATTATATGGTGAAAATATTCAGTGGTGTTTTTGTTTTTAATTCTTGTTAGTGTGACTAATGCCTATTATTGAGTGCACCTTGTATGCTTGTTGTTGCCTTTAAGTTGTTGTTTCTAGTCTTCATTCTACCACTTCATTGGGATTAGCTTAGATTATTAAGAGTAGTTTATAAAGAGACATCTGAAGTTATATTTCCATAATTGTATCATTAAGGAGAAGCGAAACCTTCATGTGCCAAATTTATGAAAGAAAAGGAGAATTAATGATTCACGGGAAAATTCTAATAAAATTTCACCTGCTAGGAAGATTCATTAATGTGGGAGAAATCGCCTAGCAAATAACTTGAAGAGAAGAAGTTGTCAATACTATTAAGTTGTTGTTATTCATTTGAGAAAAGGCTTGAAGGCCTTCACTAGTCATTTCCGCTTCTAATACAATGGTTCACATCCTTAAGAAGAAGAAATAAACCTTTCTTGTCATAAGGAACCATATGAGGTTAAAGAAACTCAATTCATATTGGAGTTGTAGCTGATTAAAAGGTGTTGTGTGATGTCCAGATGTTTATTGGGCTAGTTAAAGAGAGAACATCTATTCGGTATTGATTAATGTGATTTCACCATATGATCTAAGTCATCTGGAAATCTATCTAGAAATTGATCTTTTAATTTGTTTCATTATCTAAGTTATGAGAAACATCCTTATCATCAACTATCAAAGTCATTCATGTATGTGTGACATCGAGAGAAAAATAGATTCATCTTCTTTGGATTGGTTATTCTAATTGGTGTTATTCTAGCGAGATATTTCTATCAGCTATGACTGGTTTTTTCTTGTGGTACCAGTTGAACCAATGGGAGAGGCCTTGTGCCTCCTTCAAGATCCAATTGAAATGCTTTAGGTACTTCTAATAGTTGGAGTAATAGAAGCCTTGGTGGAGTTGAAAGGACAGGGAATTCTAGTGAGCAGATCTCTAAAAGATAAGTGTAAACCTAAAAAGCGTTCAATTGCAACACTTAAGGATATTCTAATTTCAACAAGATAAGTATTCTTTTTGTTTATACTTTTTGAAATTTGGGGTAAAATTCATTCTACTGAGTTTTGCAGATCTGACATCATTTATTTGAATCATGTGTGTTTAGGGTATGTGCAGGATCATGGTATGCCAAAAAGTGGCAATATTTGTAGGGTATGTGGCTGACGACTTTTTTTTCACCCAAAATTAATGAAACGAAAAGGGTTTTTAGAGGAGATTCTCAGCTTTCCAAAAATATAAATTATGATTTAATTTGAATTTAATAAATAATTATTATTCATTTTCTATTAGAATTACGACTAAAGTCCTGATCGATAGGCTGATTGAAAAACATCTATAACTTTCAAACGGTACCATATTTTTTGAATCCAAAACATGCGTCACATTCTATGCTTTACATAATATATGATTAAAAAAAGAAAAATTAAATTTCATGAATTTTTGACCAAGTTAAGGTGGTCAGATGACGAGTTTTTATATTTTCTAAAAGTTGTAATAAAAATTCATAATTAATTATTTACTTGGAAAAAAATTACAAAAATATGCATCACATCCAGATATGAGTCCTCTACTTATATATAAAATTTTACAAAAAATATTATCATTTTATTATGGTTAGGGTGGTCAGACACTTACTTCTTATTTTTTCCTGAAATTTAAGTACTCACTGCATTGAAATTTTAAATTTTCACCAAATAGATTTTATTTATTTTAAATAAACCTAGTATTTTAGAAACTACATTCAATTTTATACAAATTATATTCTTACATATTTTTGAAATAATATAGATAACTTATTCAAATATTTACGTCAAGTTGCCTAACACTGATTTTTCTGAATTTTTTGCCACTTAAGGGCCTGTTTGGCATACCATGATCCTGCACATGCCCTTTAGTAAAGATCGTGGTTTCTCTTGAATAGTGATCACTAGGATAAGATCCTTTGGAGATACCAATTATTCTTTGTAAGTTGTTTCATGCTAGTTGTGAACATTTCTAAGTGTGACTCTAAAATAAAAGGAGAACTCCTATGCCCTTAATATTAGTGTACATCGGGTTATGAATAGTCAGCTTGTGGCTATCTTAACTCTTTATTAAGTCATATTATCATTAGTATATTGTTATTTAGTTTTTTAGGTCAGCCTAAGACTTATATAGGTGTGTCTAAGTCGGCCTAAGTGATATCCTAGGCATAAATAGGTATATATAGGAGGTTGTGAGTCTCATTTCATCATCAAGTTGTGAAGTGTGTTCTCATTAGAGATATTTGGAGATTTTCCCCCTCAAAGTGGCTTGTTATTCTCAGTTATTATCAAGTATTTTCAGCATATTTCATATCATATTCTTCTATTGTGCAAGTTATTTCATAACAAGTGGTATTAGAGCATGATCTTTGCACTGTAGAAGCCAAGTTTTTCTCAATTTTGGAGGCGATTTTGGGAAGAGCATATCTTTCAAATTTTGGCGAATTTTTTTCTGATTTTTAAAGGGTTTTTGAAGAACATATTAAAGAAGATACAATCTAGATTTCATAAGAATTGGAGCATAATTAATTGAATTATTGTAGAACTATGGTTTTTACACAAATTTTTTTGGAATATGCATCTCGCACATCTTGTTGAATTGGAGCCTGATTTTTATTGGGTTTTTGAGGACATAATAAAGGAGATTACAGTAAAAAAATGGAGGAATTTGATTAGAAATAAGTGAGTTATTGAAAAATTAATTTTTTCACAAATGACGGGGCCTGCAACAAGGGGCAAAAAGAATGTTGTCACTCCGAGAAAGACTCCTGATAAGATGGGGTAACAATAGAGGATATTACTCCTAATGAGGAAATCAGAAAGTTCAAAGAATACATTTCCTAAATGAAGATGGATATGTGTGACCTAAGAGGAGATATATCGAACATACGAAACATGTTAAGCACCTATATGGTTGAACCAAGAAAGGAGTTCTCAAGCAGCCAAGGTGAAAATTCTAGGTCAGCTAGCATTGACACAAGTTTAAATACTCCTATGGGATCTAGGAGTTTATTTCCAAATGTGAATATGCGCAAGTTGGATGGCAAGGATCCTCTAACATGGATAAACCAAATGGAGAATTTTTTTGAAGTACACCAAATACCAAATCGACAAAATGTCACGATGGCTTCCCTATATCTAGAACCAGATCAATCCATTTGGTATCATTGAATTTGCACCCATCGAAGGAAAAAGGGGCTCACTGTCTCATGGTCAATTTTTATGGAGGATCTCCAAGCACAATATAGCAATAGCGTGATAGAAAACTTCTTTAACCAACTAGCTAAACTTCAACAAATAGGATTAGTTAAGGATTATATTCAACAATTCCAAAATCTATCCTTAAGAGTGGATACAATTATAGAGGAAAAATTGAATGATTTGTTCTTGGGGGGTCTCAAGGATCACATTCAACATGAGGTATGCATGTTTATCCCTAGCTCCATAAATGAGTCTTTTATCTTAGCACACAGGGTAGAGGAGAAGTATTTGATTCCTAAGAAGCAAGGGTCTAATGTGACAAGAGAGAAAGGATATTCAACACAACGTACTAGGTTGACTCCATAGCAAATTGAGGAGAGAAGAGCAAAAGGGTTGTGTTTCAATTGTGATAGCAAAAATAGTCAAGGACATTAATGCACTGAAAAGAAATTGTTCTATATTGAAGGTCCAAGTGAGGAAGAAGAGGAGGAACCCATACTAGAGGATGAAAGGGAGTCAAATGAGGAATCACATGATTCTCAACCAATCATTTCTTTTCATGCACTCTCAGGTTTTAGTGCTCCACAAACTCTCAAGGTGGTGGGGTTCTTAAAGAAGCAGAAGGTAACAGTGTTGATTGACTCAGGTAGTACTCATAATTTCATCAACAAAAAGTTATCTACACATCTAAATTGTTTTATATATCTAGCTCCAGAGTTTCAGGTTTTGATTGCAGATGGTGGTACAGTTAGTTGTTCTTGGGGAAGTTTCATAGTTTTAAATTATCCATGGGAGATTATCAACTTGATACCCCAATGTATGCAATATCCATTGGTGTAGTAGATATTGTTTTGAGAGTACAATGGCTTACTACATTGGGAACAATTGAGATGAACTTCTAAGAACTATTCATGAGATTCCAATTAGAAGGAAGGGTAGTAAAGCTAAGGGGGTTGAAGGAAAAATCCCCACAAATTGTAAGCTCTCATCAAATGAAAAAGTTTCTTAAGAAAGGAGTGGATGGATTTGTGGCCCAACTATTTTCATTAGAAGTCTCTCAATCTAATGCTCCTACTCATCTAGATTTGCAGGCTATAATTGATCATCACTCAATTGTTCTTGGAGATATTCCTAAAGTACTTCCTCCTAAGAGGGATCATGATCATGCTATATAGTTAGTTCCAAGGATCCAACCACCGAACATCAGGCCTTATAGGTATCCACACATACAAAAGAGTGAGATAGAAAAAATTGTTGAGGAAATGCTAGAGGCAAGAATTATCAGGCATAGCCAAAGTGCTTACTCCTCACCTATGCTAATGGTACATAAGAAGGATGATACTTGGTGCATGTGTCTAGATTATAGAGTGCTCAACATGTACACCATTAAAGATAAGTTTCCTATTCTAGTTATTGATGATTTTCTAGATGAATTGAATGAGCTATGTATTTTACGAAGTTAGATCTTAGATCTGGTTATCACCAAATTTAGATTAAGGAGGAAGATATTTGTAAGACAACATTTTAGACTCATGAGGGTCATTATGAATTTTTGGTGATGTCATTCGGTCTTACCAATGCACATCTACATTCCAAAGTTTGATGAATTCCATTTTTAAGAAGTTCTTGAGAAAGTTTGTGTTAGTATTCTTTAATGATATATTGATTTACAACAAAACTTGGGAAGAACATTTGCAACATGTGGATCAAGCATTACAAATACTTGAAGATCATCAACTCTATGCTAAGCCATCCAAGTGTGATTTGTGTCTTAAGGAGGTGGAGTATTTGGGACACATAGTTTCACATGAAGGAGTAAAGGTGGACCCTAACAAAATTAAGGCTATCATGGAATGGCCTATTCCAAAAACCATTAAGAAAATGAGGGGTTTCTTGGGATTGATAGGGTACTATAGAATATTTTTGAAGAATTATGGTCATATAGCAGTACCCCTCACCACTCTATTAAAGAAGGATTCTTTTCATTGGAACGAGTCTGCTAATATAGCATTTGAGAGATTAAAGGAGGCTATGTGTACAAATCTAGTGCTTTCCACTCCTAACTTCACCAAGGAATTCATTGTGCAATGTGATGCTTCTGGAAATGGGATAGGAGCAGTTCTCATGCAAGAATTTCAACCAATTGCTTTTGAGAGTCATCAATTAAAGGGTAAGAATCAGCTAAAACCCATTTATGAGAAGGAAATACTAGCAATTTTTCATGCAGTTAAAAAATGGAGGCCTTATCTATTGGGTAGACACTTCAAGGTTAAGAGAGATCATGATAGCCTAAAATATTTTTTGGAACAAAGACTATCTTCTGAAGAGCAACAAAAATGGGTCACTAAGATGTTAGGATATGACTTTGAGATTGTATATAAGAAAGGGAAAGAAAATATTGTAGAAAATGCACTTTCAAGGAAGGATGAGAAAGATGAAGCCTCATTGTGTTCCTTTTTAATATTACAAGCAAATTGGGTGGAGGAAGCTAAAGCAGAGTGGAAAAATGGTGTTGCGACAAGTAATCTCATCGAACAATTAAAAAGTGATCGTAGTAGTTAAGATAAGTTTTGTTGGAAGGGAGATACTCTTTGGTATAAAGAGTGTTTTTATCTCTGCAAGAATTCAACTCTTAAACACAAGATTCTCACAGAGTTACATGTGTCTCCAGTTGGTGGTCATTCAGGATTTTTGAAGACATATCATCGAGTCAAGCAAGATTTTTTTTGGGAAGGGCTAAAAGGTGATGTTCAAAAATTTGTGGCTGAATTTTTGGTTTGTAAAAGGAATAGAGTGACAATTAAGACACCAAGTCTCTTGCAACCCTTATCTATTCCTAGCCAACATTGGGAAGAGGTATCCATGGACTTCATCACAGGGCTTCCCAAATCTAAAGGTCATAATGTCATCATGGTAGTAGTTGATCACCTCACTAAATATGCACATTTCATTGCATTATCACATCCTTTTACAAGTGCAGTGGCAAAATATTTTTTGGAAAATATCCAAAAGTTACATGGTACATCTAAGGTTATTGTTAGTGATCATGATCCTATCTTCACTAGTCACTTTTGGAAATATTTATTCTCATGTTTGGGTACTCAATTGGCTCATAGCTCTTCATACCATCCTCAATCAGATGGGAAAACTAAGGTTGTTAATAACTGTTTGGAAGGATATCTACATTGTTTCACTTCAAAGAAACAGTCTCAATGGGTAGATTGGCTAACCACTTGCAGAATGGTGGTATAACACTTCTTTTCATAGCTCATCAAAAATGTCTCCATTTTTGGCACTTTATGGATATCATAATCCTTCCATCACATCATCAATAAAGGTGTCACCAAGAGTGCAGAAAGTAGAGGACCACTTGCTTCATCAACAATAGGTACTTTCAGGACTCAAGGAGAATTTAGCCATGGCACAAAATCAAATGAAACAACAGGAAAACCAACATCACAGTGAAAGAAGTTTTGAAGTTGGGGATTGGGTCTTCTTGAGATTGTAGCCTTATAAGAAAATCTCACTAAAGCAACAAAAAAAGAATAATAAGTTGTCTCCAAGGTATTATGGTCCATACCAAATCATGCAAAAGATCATTATTGTTGCCTACAAGCTAGAGTTGCCACCAACAAAAAAAATACATCCAATTTTTCATGTTTCTTGTTTGAAGAAGGTAATTGGGCATAATATTCCAACTCAAACAACACTACCAAAGCTCGATGAAGAAGGAAGAATCATTTTGGAACCAGAGTGCATCTACCAAACACACACAAAGAATCTAAGGAATAGAACTCTCACTGAGTATCTCATCCAATGGAAGAATTTACCAGTTGAAGATGCCACATGGGAGGATGAGGAGTTCGTTCAAAAGAATCCAAACTTGATTAGCATTGAGGACAATGCTTCTTTGAAGAAGGGGGCATGCTACACCCTTAATATTAGTGTACATTGGTTTATGAATAGTCAACTTGTGGCTATATTAACTCTTTATTAAGTCATATTATCATTATTATATTGTTATTTAGTTGTTTAGGTCAGCCTAAGACTTATATAGGTGTGTCTAAATCAGCCTAGGTGATATCCTAGGCATAAATATTTATATATAGGAGGTTGTGAGTATTATTTCATCATCAAGTTGTGAAGTGTGTTCTCATTAGAGATATTTGGAGGTTTTCCCCCTCGAAGTGGCTTGTTATTCTTAGTTATTATCAAGTATTTTCAGCATATTTCATATCATATTCTTCTATTGTGCAAGTTATTTCATAACAAGAATTGTAATTTTGATTGTGATTGGTTGGTCACATCGATATCATTCTCTATATGCATGGACTGTGATGGACCCTTGATTCTTTGAGAGGTCCAGTTCAATATGTTGGATGTGTAATGTAGCTAAGAAATCTGTGTTGAGCAGATTGTCTTTTGTTGTGCTGAGACTAGCACTTCCGAGAGCAGTAAAGATGAAAGAAAGATATATCAAGAATCAACAAAGATAAGTTCTATTATTTCTTTAATTGATCTTTCTAATAATTTTTGCTACATGCTTCACTTGTAGTTTGATTTTTTATATATATGTAAACTATTATTAATCATTTTAAAATGAAGGTTGGATCGAGAAGCAAACAAAAGATGAATTAATTATCTAAATAACATGAGAAGATAGTTTACAGGATGTAGAAATATTTCAAGGCAAAAAGAGCTTTAGGCATCTTGTGAGGAAGTCTTAGTCTGCAACCACAAGATTGAGTTGGTGACACATATCTATATAAATCTCTCAAGGACACAAGGTTGGATCAACCTTAGATGGAGAGTATGCATCATCAAGGAGATTGAGAAAGATGAAGACACTAAAAGAATCACTACAAATTTTCATTGTGATCAGTTACTTCGAAGAGAAGGAAATGACATTTAGAGGGAGTCAAATTTTGAGGATTCAAGGCTCAAGTTGTGAACATGTCCTAGAATAGGATTAAGGTTCTGAGATTAGTCAATGAAGGGGAGTTCACTTCCAGAAGACTTCTTTGCAATCTCTAAGGTAGGAATCAAGAGGGAGTTATGTGACTCACTACAAAGTGAAGGTTGCAGTGTTGCAAGGATAGCTGCTAAATCCTTGAAAGACCTCTTGAGAAGTTGAGAACAGAATTGCACAAGTCAGTCTTCTAGATTTGACATTGGTAGCTCCGCAAACCTATTCAGAATAGAGTGATCCAGGATGAGGTCAAGAAGGATAGTCCTGAACTCTTGCAAGTCAATAGTGCCAAGAGGTGTGTGTTGGAAACCATTTCTCTAAGGCAAGCATTGGAGGCAATCTTGGACGAGGAGGTTACAAGGTTGATGCAAGTACTTAGAGCTCCAAAGGGAGTCACATCATCATGAAGATCTATTGTTAATGCATTTTCCTCTAAGACAGAGGAATTTGAGGTGAAATCCCTTGTTAATGCATCTTTCTCTATGAGAGAAATTTGAGGTGAAAGCCCTTGTTTCCACCCTTTGGGAGTAGCCATGGAGGATTTCATGTTGAGTGACTCCATGACAACATCATGTTGAGAGACTCTGTGATGATTTCTTCATACTTGTGTCCATCCACCCTCTAGGAGTAGCCATGGTGGATGTCATGTTGAGATGACAACATCATGTTGAGTGACTTTGTCATGGGTACTTGTGCACATGTTCTTTCCATACATTGGAGTAGCTATGATGGATGATATCACATTGAGTGACTTTGTGATGAGCTCTTTCCACATATGGGTGTAGCCATTGTGGGTATCATGTTGAGATAATCCATGAAATTGGATAGCTGGAATTATTCCTCCCTCGCTAGGTATGTGCAAGATCATGATGGGCCAAAAGGTGGCAATATGATGGGTATGTGTAGGGTATGTGGCTAACGACTATTTTTTACCCAAAATTGATGAAACAAAAAGGGTTTTTAAAGGAGATTCTTAGCTTTCCACCATCATAAATTATGCTATGTACTTTGAATTTAATAAATTATTATTATTCATTTTCTATTTGAATTATGACTAAAGTCTTGATTGATAGGATGATTGAAAAAATATATAGCTTTCAAACGGTATCATATTTTTTGAATCCAAAACATGTATCACATTCTATGCTTCACATGCTATAGCATTAAAAATAAAATTGAATTTCATGAAGTTTTGACTAAGTTAAGGTGGTTAGACATAATGAAGTTTTTATATTTTTAAAAAGTTGTAATAAAAATCATAATTAATTATTTACTTGGGAAAAATTACAAAAATATGCATCACATTTGACATGAGTCCTCTACTTATATCTAAAATCTTATAAAAATATTCTCATTTTATTGTGGTTAGGTGGTTAGACGACACCTACTTCTTATTTTTCCCCGAAAGTAAGTACTCACATTGAAATTTCAAATTTTCACCATATAGATTTTTATTTTTAAATAAACCTAGTAGTTTAAAAACTACATTCAATTTGCTACAGATTCTATTCTTACATATTTTTGAAATAATATAGATAACTTATTCAAATTTTTATGTCAAGTTGCCTAACTGTGATTTTTCTAATTTTTTTGCCACTTAAGGGCCTATTTTTCCCATGATGATCTTGCACATACCTAGCTTAGAGGGAGTGTTGATGTTTATAGTCATGGGCTACATACTTCCCGCCTTGAATTTAATAACCAATAAATTGCATATAGCCTTCGGCTATTTATTTATTGATATTAAGTAGTGAAGAGGCACTTCACTTAAAGAATAACTATTATTTATTAAAGGTTGACCTCTCCTTGATATTCACATCTTTTTATTTGAGGCATATCCTTCCATTTTTGGAGGCCGACCTTGTATCTTGAAGGGGGCACATCTTCTCTAATGAATTGTATATAAGGAAGATCATATTCATTCATTCCATGATCAAGTCAAGTCATTCGATTCACAAGCAAGTATGAATTTCATCTACAGCAGATTGATATTCTTGTAAGTATATTTGCACAAATGTGGTGCTATGATCTTCATATCATTTCGGCCTTGTGATTGGCCTTGTTGTAAACCAGATGTGTTGCTCCTTTATTAAATAAATATATGTGATATATTTTGTTGGGTTTTTCTCCCTCAAGGAGGATTTTCCCAAGATATATATGTGTTCTATTGTTGATGTGTTGCTAATTATTCTATGTTTTTCTGCTTATTCATTTTTTATCCTAAAACTAACACTTTTTAGAAAAGGTACCCATTTAAAGCAAGTAGACGTTTTATTTTAGAATAGGTACCCATTTTAAAATGGGTACTCATTTTGAAAAATAGGTACCCATTATATTTTTATAATAGGTACCCATTTAGGAATGAGATCTTGATCTAAGGCTTGGGTTCCCATTCCCAAATAGGTACCTATTTTTTAAAAAAATTGGTACTCTCTCCTTTCAACATTTTTTTCCCAAAAACTTCCCCTCTTCGTGGAACCAACTTCTTCTACTTACCCTCATATTTATTCAAAAAATTATTCAAAGGAGGAGACAAGGGTGGGGTCTTACCCATGTAAGGGTCCACTTGAGGTGAATTATAAGTGGGTATATCTATCTTGATTAGCATAGATCCTTTCATTTTCAATTTAAATATATTTTATAATAGTATATCAATGATTTTACCAACCTGTAGAATTTAGCATATATCATTTATGTCAATTTGTTGCTTCTAATATTTAATGTTTGGTTTATTTTTAAAAAAATCTATCTACATAATATATTTCCCATTTGTGCAACATTTACTTCATAATTTTATAGGATTTATTTATTTCACTTAAACATGATATTGTAATCTCAATTACACCCTATGAATCTAGTGTTGCAGATATAATACCAACACTATTCCAAAATATGCATCCCTTTCTTTACATATAAATGAAGTAGAAACATGAACCAAATAATCACTTGACTATTCAATAGTTTATCCATTGAATTGTGTGTGAGCTTAAGTTGTTCTATTTTTAAATGGGAATTGATTATTCCCATAATTTTTGGTGTAATTATCAAGGATGGTGTTAAGATTTGGAATCTTTAGGTTTTGAGATAGATTTTATTGTGTTCCCTAAATTAAAATTTATATTTTGAAACCTAGGATTAATTACCAAATAAAAAACTCCAAAAAAATCTATTATTTTTATAAAATAGAAAGATCTTTTAGCTTTAGTACATTGTATGTAGTGAAGAAGAAGCTAATTGGGAATATTCCTTCTAGAATATAGTGGTAGTATAGCATTAGCTACCCAAATGTGAAGAATTTATAACAATAGAGGAAGTTTCAACCAAAGAATTCACAATTGAAGCAACAAGGTAAGGGAGTGAACCTATCCCACCAAAGGAGAATTGCCCAAAATTATCCCAAGAGGTTTTAATTAGTCAAGAATCAATTAAACACCACCATAATTCTTTTTCTAAAGCCCACTACCACACTATTTAATTCCCTGAAGCCTTGTTTGTAGAACCTTCATCGAAGCTCTCTCTAATACATAAACTTGTTAAAGGAAAATCCACATGTTCTAGTTTTTGTTTGGCACATAATGACTAATGAAAGTAGATCAAATAATACTGCTAGTCCATCCACCTTTTATTTCCCCATTTCTTATCAATAAGGGAAAGCTACAATGGAAATGTTGCACCCTCTATCTTACCAAATTTTTATGGTCTACCAATTGGGGATCTAAATGCATCACTATTATATTTTGATGTCCTTTATAGAATCTATTACTACACCACCAATTCCCATCATTTAAAACTATTCACAACAAATCTTAAGAATGTTAGCTTAAGATGCTTCTTAGGATTAGGAAAAGATATAGTAATTGGTTGGAAGGTTGTGAAAGAAAAATTTACACTTAAATACTAGGATTATTATAATAATAAATATATAGGGGGAAAAAAGAATTTAAAAAGATACAAAAGAATGAACCTTTGGAGGATTATGTAGAGATATTTATATTATATTTGTAAAAATCTAAGTAGAACCAACTCTCTCTCGAGTCACTTAAACTTATATTCTTTAGAGGAGTTAATGAAGAATGCATAAGCGATCTAGAACTAATAAAAATAGGTGGCATATCATAGGTTTCTATTTAATGAAATCTATACTGTTTTTAGGGACTACTCAAGGTCTACCATAAAGAAGACTTGTAGCCACATATCACTACCTTCCATAGAAACTATTCTAGGAGTTTTGAAAGTGGAACTCAACAACCTACTCAAAGATATGAAGCAAGATATCATAAATCGCATGGAAACCCAACTAGATATACTACATACAAGACAAAAATAAGATAAATTAGAGGTGGAACTAATTGATTATTCCCACATTATTTGAGAAATAAAATTAATTTTAAGTAAAAATAGGTAGCTAGCATTGTAAAAGTAATACAATAGAAGAAACTATTCAAATAATTAAAGGAAATTTATGAGAATTTTTTATATTTGGCACAAAGGAGATAATGGCCACCAAGAAAATACATGCCTCAAGACCATTTGTCCTTTAATTCTACTTTTTCTAGTTTATTTATAAATTCTAGTTAATGGTACAATGAACCTTTAATAAATATGTCATCCCAAGCCTAAAAATTCCCAATACTATCAAATAATTGGATAGCCCAACAAGGAGCATAGAAAAAATAGCTATATCAATCACAATTTCACAACTATTAGTGGAAATCACCACCTAATACATGATAGTAGTAATGGATGAAAAACTAATTATGGTGTAAACCTAATAATAGCTTCCAATAATAGTCATAACCTCCACAACAACAACCATCTCTTTTTCCAAATAATGTTAATTTTATCACATCCATAACCACACAAATACCTACCTAGCCTACATATAACCTAAATAATAATTTAGTTCAACTGGCATATAATAATGAAATACTTCAACTAAACTAATGTAATTGAGGCCAATGATGTGCAACTCCACTTAGAAAAAGGTACTCTCCACTCTTACCACCACAATAATCATAAAGCTCCTTATGGAAACTCCAAATATAATTTATTTAACCCATAAATATTTAGTATGTCACCAAATCCTAAGCGAGGCCCATCTAGAATTGAAATTATAAGCCATAACCCTCCATTTCTAAAAAGGTTGACTAAAAAAAAGCTAGAATATAAAGCTGAGTTTTATTTTATAAGGAAATTAACAAAAAATTGTGTCAAAATTCATTTATTCTAGGAAATCAAAGATATCCCCATTTATAATATGATTGTTAGATATTTGTGTCATAAGAAACTAAGGAAAAAATGAAGGCTCAGGTTATTACACAACTTGTTGATATCATGTTTAAGAATGTTGTACCTCCCAAGTATGCTAATCTATGAAATTAGTTCATAGAAATTTATACCAATGGGCTCTCATATAAAAAACCTTAATTTACCTAGTTTTAGCCATAAATTTTTTAACCAAAGAAACCCTACAATGCTTACAACTTATCAATCTTTGTCATAATCCCAAAATGTTGTAACTAGAAAATTGATCAATTATTAAACATGAGAGAGTAATCAAGGCTTGGGCTATTATATGCAAATGCCAACCTAGGAGAGTATCCCCTTATCCTAGTAATACCATGGTTGGCTATAGTCAATGTATTTATTAGGTACATGATAGGGAATATCTCAACCCTCCTTAGATCAAGAATAA
>VDFB02075321.1:338288342-338404784 GCA_007258455.2 Sequoia sempervirens | reverse complement strand
AGTTTGCAGCAAAAAGATTTGAAAAAGAAAAAAAGCTTGAAGTATGACAATGCATATCTAAATGATGAGTCCAACATTGGACTGGAAGGAGTTCATTGTTCTCATCCCTCAAATCTAGTGGCATATCTTGTCCAAATTCCTTAATTTATTTAGCCAAAAACATATGCCACAACAATAAATACCACTAGAATCTTGCACTAGTTTCACCATTCTTGATGGCCACTAGAGACTTATGAATTGCATCTGAAAAATATGTAGCAAAATCATACAATTTGTTCACCATAATATGTTTGATGTTAGTAGCCATGAACATAAAAACCATTGACATTCTCTGAGGAGGGTCAAGCCCTAGAATCTAACATAGTGTTTGGTAGGTTCTGAAAAAATAATATTCAAACATCTCAAATGAAAAAGGTTCCTTGTTAGTAGGTGTGAGCTTCATTTTTCTCCCTCCCTTCCCCTTTACCATGAAATTAGTGAAGAATATTACTCTAAAGGTATTTTTGTTTATCTAATATTCTTTTCTCAACCTTCCAGATTGATTTGTTCAGTTGCATTAGGGTTAAGATTGAAAACCTCAATAAATCCTTCTCAGGTTAGCTTCACCATTTCAACCCCTGTATTTGACCTTACAACTTTGACATTAGGGTCATAATTTGTAGCTATGGCATTGAGTAAATCTATATCCAAATAAAAATTTGGAACTAAAAGTTTTCCCATATCTAATCTCCAACCATTGCAGGTTGGAACACTGGAATTTCTCTTTTTGAACCAGTACTTGAACAGTTCCCATCCATAAACATGTTTTATTTCTGCATCCCTAATGGTATAATGTTTATCTATAATGCCCTTGTCCATTCTTGGACCTTGGAAAACTAATTTTCCCTTGATCTTATCTATTTTCAAACCTAGTAATTGGGCCAAAAAATCCTCATGAAGGACTCTTTTGGGGGTAGAACATGAAGTATGAGCCTTTTGGAGTGTCATTCTATCAATAGGTTATGCAAATTAGGGTTTCTCTAGGGTAGTCTAGGTTTTCTCAAATAGACACACAAAGACTACGGAAATTTCAAAGTAAATAAGCAACAATATATGAACATCAAACCTTAAAAGAAACCTAGCAAGCAATTCAGAGTTTCAAACAAGAAAAAGCATACAAATTTACTAGAAATTGGACACAAAAAAATGAATTTTTTCTTACTGGTGTTTGAATGCTAGAAAATCTAATTTGGAGCGCAAGAAGCTTGAAAAATTACTGCAATTGATCTCTGAATGTTTAGAAATGCTTTAGTAATTTAGAATTATGCTTTTATCCCTGCTTTTATGATGAAAATACTTTAATTCAATTAGAAAGCATCACGTCTACCATTATTACTCGCTTGTGCGAACCAGAACGACTCTATCTACCTAGTTTCATAATTTTGAATCTTAGTCGTTGATCTTGTTATGAATTGGATCATTGGATGGCTCAAATGGAGTTAATCAAGTTTGAAAAACTTGACTTAAATTGACTACTACATCAAGCCAATGAGAATCAACCATATGGAAAGGCTCTTGCTCCATCATCATGGGCCCTACCTCCTTTGGAAAGCACTTAGAAGGCAGACATTTTGCTTCCCCTCAATCCAATATGCATCTATTGGGAAGCAAATCAAGGGTTGTGGGATAGCGGGGAGAACTACTAGATTACTCCATGGGTCTTGACCTATGCACCCTTTAATCTTTTATGTGATCGCCCACACTTAGGAAAATTTTACCATTTTCCTAAACCTTTGAAATTTGAATAGTCAAGATCAAAACATCTCCAACACTGCTTTACCAATAGAGGGAACATGCACTCAAATTTATACCATTTAAACCTCCATATGTTTCCTTAATATTTCAATGAAATATTTCCCTTGCCCAATAGTCCCTTGGACAATCAGGATGACGCCACCTATCGGCTTCCCACAATCCTGCAACCATTTGAGATCTTCTGAGGTAGCCCCCATGGGATGGCGGGGAATGGTTTTGATTTCATCCACATGGCATCATATGAGTCCTTGATTTATGGACCCACCACTAGCGCCTTTTAATAGTTTGCATGGTCCATCATGAACACTGGACACATGGCATTGTCCCACTATCCCACACTCCTTTTTCCATGAATGTTTTATTAGTGTGGGATGGAAGGGAACCAGTGAATATTGAACACCTATCATGCGTGGGGATAGGACGAGCCTACCTTAAGAGATTTTATGCATGTGCACCAAGTTTGCTACTTAAAAAGGGTACATTTGCTAGGTTATCTTAGACTTAGACATAAAATATTTCAAACCTAGGATTAAAGTGTAAACATAATGCATTGATTTTTAAATGCCCACAAGACTTAAGACTCGAGAAAATATTTTAAAAGGGACATGACCAGTAGCACTAGGGAAAAGGAGCCGATCCATCAACAATGCTAATGGATTAATCCATGACTTAATAAACTAGGAATGGGTTATAGCAAGTCAACGAGTGGATATAAGAAAGAGGCTAATGTTTAAATATTGTTAGGGTTTAAGAGGGTTTTATCCCTATAGGTGAACCCTAATGAATGAAACCTGAAACCCTAGCCTACAAATAACCAAAAAAACTCAAGAATTTTGAAATGTAACTCAGGGAATCACAAAAAATTATAAATAGTCCTACCACATAGGTCCATACATTAGAAATGGGGACTTTAGAATCCATTTTTTTGTACCAATGCAAAAAATGTTCCCATCTAGTGAGGGGAAGTGTAACACCATGAAACTCAATGGAATTATCAATGATACTAGAAGTTGCACTTGGTCCATGAGGTTAGCTTAGAGGTATTCTAGATGAGCTAGAAAATTGCACAATAACATCCTCATCAAAGGGTCTCTTAGAAGTGGAAGTTTGTTCCTTTGAAGGACTCATAGTTGCAGTTTAGGGTTAACCTATGGTTTTTTATACAAAAACTCTAAGGTTTTGTGATGCCTTTAATAGATATTTAAGCTATGTAAGCCTTACTACGAACCCTAATACTCCAAATTCAATAAGTTTCACAAAATGTACTTGATTTTTGTTCTTCTAAAAACCCTAATTCGTTGTAGAAATCGTTGGAGCTCTGCAAATTCTTTTGTTGAATGCTTCAGATGCCAAATGAGTTGAAAACCTAGTCAGATCACAACATTTATAGGATTAATTAGGATGAAAAGCAAGTAGAAAGCCATATTGTCTTCCATTACTCTCAGTTTGCATGAACCAAATCTTCTAGCTATTTGTTTTCCTAGTTTGAACATGAATTGTCAATTTCTTGATGCCAACATATGAACTAATGGTTTTGGATAATTTGACTGATTTTAAAATATTTGAAATGTGTGCAAATCTTCAATAAAAAGAAAAAATCCATGTTGGACCATCATTATACATCATAGATGTGGGACTATCAAAAAAGAAAAACTAGAGATAGCTGACATCATTGGAGAAGCCACATGACAACTTTCCTAGATTTTGTAGCTTAAAAATAAAGCCACTAAAAAGAAATTGTAGACTCATGACCCTCTAAGATTGCGCCACATGTCCACCTTCCACTGCAATTGATAGAACACCCTTGAAAACATAGAGATCGCACCACATGTCCCTTTTCTACAATTATGCAAGCTCCATTTTGGTTTTTACATAATCATCCCACAAAATCCCTAGATCCCTTAAAAGCTTGACACATGTCACCTGTCCGTATTTATAAAGGATTCACATGACCAGAACAACATATTGATGCCACTTGTCACTCATTCCATGGTTTCGCAAAGAATTTTTATCTTTATTGACACACCCTTCATGGAATGACGAAATCCATAAAATGATGATAGTTGTCACCTTTCTACTATTTTGTGGAGCATAATTTCTTGAATAAAATACTCCTTGTAGGCCTGTAGAATAAGTCAAAAAATGGTGGAGACCACATACTAGGCATAGACAACTTAAGTAATTATTTTACCACGTGCTCTAAAGACAACCTTAAGTCACTAGGGAACAAAAGGGGACGATAGATTAATAAAAGGCGTTACACCCCATTGTGTTACCACTTATTTACTTTTACCAAGTTGAGTGAAAATGCTTTAGATTAGTGTATTTATGCTTTATGTATTTTGGAAATATGAAGAATAAATGTTGATTTAATTTGATGTTATGAAATGTCTTAATTATGAAAATATATGATGCAAGTGAATGTATTGTTTTCAGCTAACTACTATTGCAAAGTGTAAAGTTGGATGTAGGAATAGTATCAAGCCTCCTAAAGAGACAAGAAGTATCACGCAGGGAGAAGAACTTGGTCTTGTAACCTTTGATAAAAAACTCAACTGAACTTTCACACACACACTTCTAGTTTGGTCAAGTCAGGATAATAGTTTGGGAAATATTAAGTAACCTATAGTCTTGCTTGCATTTTTATTTATGAATGTTCTTATTGAAGAGTTTAAGAATTGAATCTCTTTGAGATGTGTGAGTTCCTCTTTACATGTTTATATTTAATTGACAAGATATACATAAAATGTGTATATATGTATATATGTATGTGCCAACAATAAACTCATACACGAGTAAATACGTACATGAGTATACATAGATAGTCATATCTACACATGCTCATGAACGGGTTACCCATATGCATGGGAATATCATTTGAACAAGGTGACATATATATGTCGATCGATATGACTATGAATATATGTGATTAAATATCAAGGCACGATGTGTATATATATATAGTATATGAGTATACAAACACACACACACACACACACACACACACACACATATATATATATATATATTAACATATGAGTATGTATTGACGAAAAAGGATATGTCCATACTAGTATATTAATATATATATATACACACACGCATGCATCAATATGTGAAATGTGAGAATATGTGAATGTGTATTCATATATCAAATAATGTATTTTATAAATTTGTGAACTGAGATGTATATATATATATATATTTATATGTATATATGTATATATACATATATATACATATATACATATAAATGCATTACATTATGTATGTATATATACATATTATATATATATATATATATATATATATATATATATATATATATATATATATATATTTATTATATATGATAATGATTTCCATAGCGTTGAATTATATATCAAGCAGGTAACATATAAAACATAGAATATGCTAAGTATTATGTGCAACATTTAAATTAAGGGAATAACACTTAAGATAAGGCAACACATAACCATAAGTAATGGTTAAAGTGTTTAAAGTGTTGAGTATTATATAAATATGAGCAATGGTATGTAAAAGCGCATAGAATTATATGCCAACCAATGTGTTAAGTAAACTTCCAAAGACCAAGTCAAATGCAAAGGAAAAAGTGAATATCCATGCACAAGAAACTTTGAACTGGTCATTGCAAACAACAACCAAAGGAATAGTGCAGGTACGAAGCAATGTGGCTCCAACTCGTGAGAAGTATGAACCAATTAGAAGTCTGATTTGCAATATGAATTCAAATTATGAAGCAATATGAAATATGTGAATTGGTCAAGAGTAAAGCTAGCCAAATAGAGTCGACTTGTAGAAGACATAAACCTTTCATTTCTAATTATCATTCTTGTTTTCCATTTAAATGGGTGACTCATTCATATGACAGAGTATGTGTTTATTGTACAAAGATTATAGCTACCACCTTTTCTTAATCTTGCTGAGCCGAACCTTTTGATATGAGAAGTGTCATTCTTAATACCCTATTTCTAGCCTTTAGTTGTTGACCTTTGTGTATAAATAGAGGTGCTTTCTACCTCAATAAGGATGCCTATCTGCATTCTTGCTATGTTTTTATGAGTACTTATTATCTAATTTTTTGAGTTGAGTGAGTTTTTGAGAGTTGTGAGAGGAGTTTAAGAGTGAGAAGATTAATTGGGGAATTGCATTCTAAATTAAGGGAAGGCTGAGATAGGAATCCAATTCGGTCAACTGGAGCATTGCATAAACATGCATGCTGATTTCTACTCTTTTATACTTTTTATGTTTTGAAAAGATTGTGTGAATTTTTTTTCTTGATTGGGAAATTATATCATCTATTTATTAGGGAAAGGTTATTTTAGTCTTAAGTGAAACAAAAAGATTGCTTGTTGTACTTAGTGTAAGGATCTATATTGCTTGAAGTGTTTGTACATATTCCATAATAAGGAATGGGTGGTTGTAGTGGGGTTAAATACTATATTATGGATATAGCTTATATAGCTAATGTTTAACCTAGTTGAGACTTAAATTTATTTTGATTTAATTAGTAGAAGTGTCTTAAATAACATAGAGGTTATAGGTTATTCCTAGGGTTAAGGTTACTCCATGACATAAGGGAATAGCCTATGCATAGGTTATGAATGGTCAATACAAATCAAGCTAGGAAGGTGGGTGAGGTATATGACGTCCACTCAAAGTACTGGGTGATGAATACTTTGGCCAAAGTAGTGTAAGTAGCCACTATTTACACTATCAGTTCATTGTGATCCAAGTTTACATACTAGGAAGGGAATGTCATGTGTAGGTTGCAGCCACTGTGTGATAGATATAATATGTAGGACACAACACCAAGCTCAGAAAAGGTCAATTTTTATTATGAGGTTACCAAACCAATCTCTTCGTCGAAGGGTAGGCCATCTATCAGTTTGGTAGATGTGCAAGGGATTGTAGTTAGTACAAGGTTGGCATAAAAGCGCTTGAGTGATGCTTCTCCTCATCAATAGGCAACCAAGATTTGATGGAGGGCACATGGACCATTCGTACATCTATTGTTAGTAAGCTCAACAGAGCCTTGCATATGTATTTTGTATCCATATCTAGATGGAAAGATTGTAAAAGAGAAATGTTATCATGTTATCATGTACTATGCAATCATTACATTAGAAAGTTGTAATACTTTGATATAATGCAATGGAAAAGTTTGGAAAGATATTTATTTCAAATGTGAATGCTATCTTTATAGTTTTGAAAAGAAAAATTTTATTGCTCATAATGGTTAGATGCTTGATCTATTTACTTGAGGTTAAAACTTAAGAAAGTTATTATGTAGAACAATGGGCATGTTACAAAAAGGGAGCATGAATATAAGACCCTAATGTATTAAAAAGTTTAATAATCAGTAGATTTAATTAGTAACCTATTATGAAGGGCCAATAAAAGCACAAGATGATATGGAAAGATATGAGGATCTCCATGGATCTCCTAAAGTCAATTCCAAAGTTTGTGGGGACAATCAATGTTCAATACAAAACACATAGTTTCATGATCAACACTAGAACAAATAACTCCTACAACATGACCACTAATAATACCCTAGGTTGATCTACTCCTTGATTTTCTTGGTGTAGGTATGAGTCCATATAGATAAGGATAAAAATAAAGCCACCTGATATGTACTAGGAAGTCATTTTGCCAAGACTAATAATTATCCTTTTCTAGGATGACCACAAAATGATGAACATAAAAATCCATGATACTTTCTCAAATGAAAATAAATAATGATAAGCTCATTGCATGTGAATAAGATTAGATGAAGTCATATCATGCAAACAAATATAAAGTCATATCATACAAAAAAATCCTTTCTAGGTGCCAAGATGTCCAAGTAATTGACAAAAATGTGAAATCACAAAAAAATGAATAAAATGTACTTGTGGTAGATTCTAGGAAAAGTGCATAAATGGATATGAAAAGGTTTGAAATATGTTTCCAATGTCACAAATCAAAAAAATTGGAAGTACAGGAAAAAAAAGTTATGAGCTTGGAAGCTAAAAATGATGATTTGACTTTGATTGAGTGTGAAATAAACTAACAAAATCCGATGATGAGACCTTCACCACTAGAAAGTTCACAAAAATAACATTCTAAAAATATCTCATTTTCTTGATTTCGACATTGTATGCCCAAGTTATTCCAAAAAGAAAAAATAAATCTTTTAAGAAAAATGGCTCGAGGAGCTAGGAGGTTAGCCATACGACTGAAATCAACATCACATCATACTAATGTCAGTGAATATGATACTCGAATATTCCCTTTTCTTGGAAGAAAAATATGGCCACCTTAGAAAAGTGATTCATCGATAAATTCCCTTGAGAATTTTCTTAAGCAAAAAAAGATGCTAGAAAAAGGCTCACTAAATTTTGTTAGTGTAAGCAGAATATTCTTTCACGCCATTGTCAGTTAACTTTTGTGTTCATTGGGTAGTTGTGTTGGTTGTCACCTAGTGTTGAGATGAAGTGTTTTCAACAAATGTTTGCTCAGTTGGGTGGCAGGTTGAAGGTCTATTGGAGAGTATTTATAAAGCCACTTTGACCATGGAAATAATTGCTATCTGTTGATGGTGTTTTCTGCACAGCAACAACTCAGACATAATACAATATCCTATCTCTCTTGGAAGGTAATCTTCAACAATAAATTACTGAAAATCACCCCAAGGTCTCTTGAGTGTCAGGTCATGACAATGCATAAACAACTCAGATAATATGTGAAAATGCTGGTAATCACAAGGGGCCTTACAAATGAACAATGCTGGAAGTGAATTTTCATTAGATGCAACAATATGGTGATGCTTTCAACCCTAAAACTAACCCGGATTCAAAATAAACAGCAAAAGAGATAAGGGTTTAGAGAGATTCTATTCTATTCTAACTCCTAAGATTAACAATGCAAATGATAAAATCCTTGAAATGGACCAATCCCAACGAAACCAATCTCTGCTTGATCAAGATAAATCTACAATCTTACAGAAACAGTGCAATCTTATAAGGTTTTAAAGATTTTCAGATTATGAACATTCACCCAAGACAACCCAATTGCAGTTGAAATGAATAAATCTCCACAATTGAACCAAACACAATAAATATAAGGGTCCAGGCTAACTTTGCAAAGCAACTAACAATCAGCTAGTTGCAAAAAGTGTGGACCAGGGATTGCTGCAAACACTTCAAACATTAAATCATAAACATCATTGAATCGGATTTAAATCTAAATCTAACAACCTTGAGCAATTTGAAAGATAGAATCATAAGAACCATGCAAGATAAGTCAACACAAAAGAGATCACCAGAGAATCACAATGTCTGCAATTGTATTGAATCACCAAATTTCAGCAACAATTCCTGTATCATTTTTAAAAATTTCCACTTTTGGAAAAAATAATTATTTTCGAAAAAAATTCCATTTCGGGAAACCAGACCAAGGGGAAAATCTGAGAAATTCTAGGCCAGGAGGATTTTATTAAATAAGGCAAAAATTTCAACAATAGATCATCAAAACAAACCAAGAATGCGTGTAACATCGTGTAATATATCAAATTAAGCATGGGGTGTTGAGCATTTATCATCAAATTCATCAATTTAATCCAGTATTTCAATTTGCACAAAGCCTGCAGAAAATCCAGAAAAATCCGAGTGGATCGGATTTCCAGCGGATGGCATAAAATTGGACTTTGGCTGTCCAGGAAAAGCTGAAGAAATCAGGAAAAGAAAATCCGGGTCGAGCGGAAAAATCGGCGAACAACCGGACTTTCGCTTCGGATTAAAATTTTCATAGGCGGAAAAATCCGAGACCGAGGCGGAAAATCCAGTTGGATTAAAGCAAACTTTTACCTGAAACCCGGACTTTGAAGCGAGGAATCAGAAAAAATCCGGACGGACGAAATTCCGGATGGGGTAAAAGCGGTTTTACTTTCCGAACGGATTTTTCAAAAGTGCAACTGAAATCCAGCAGGTAGCGGGATGAACATCAGGACCTCAAAGGCAAGCAAATCAATAAAATTAAGGGCCAAAGACACCAAAAGCCAGAGCAAAAGAGGGGTCCCTACTTCGATTAAGAGTGTGCAAAACTGCACAACACCATTGAAAGTTGTATGAACTCACCAATAAATTTTTATCATCTAAGGAAACAAAGGTATAAATAGTGTAACAACCACATGCATCACCAACACTATCACCATATTTGAAAGATGAAGGGACATCATGTTGATATACATGATGGGAAAAGGTATGCACTAAGCTCATGCACTTTGATCCTTTTATTTATGTGCTTACATGTGAAGTGAGCAAAGAGGGCATGCCAAACCACACTAAGCTAGATGATAAAATTAAGATTATCATTGCATGAGAGGAGACATGGGCCAATTATTTATTATTATTTTTAATGCTTGGATTGATGGTCTTGATTAATAATAACATCCACCTTCAAAGTCATATGGATAAGTACCACAAAAAAGTGGATAAAGTAACAAGTATTATGAAGAAGGAAAGAGAAGAATTTATACTACTACTTAAAAAGTGTCAAAAAATATTATAAGAAAAATTGTAAAGAAGACTCCAAGTTGAGTATTGGACTACTAGCTTGGATGCAATACACATGGCTCATGAGACATTAACACAATGTATTACTATCATAGAGGAAATACTGTAGAAAATTATAGATGAAGTTGTGTTATTAAGGGTTTAAGCATCATTGGAATACTAGATTGAAATTATAGGGTCACTAATTGATGGGTTGTTTTAACTCCTAAGGTATATCACACACAAAAAAAATGGTAGAAACTACTGTTGGCATTGAAGAAGAAAACAAGAAAGTGCAATAGTGATAAAAGCAATAGGTGGCTAAAGGAACATTTGATGAATAAGGAATTTAGTGATTTGTTGAATAAAGAGTACGAGAGAAGGAGGAGTTGATATAATTGGAACATGTGATGGATCCATACACCCAAACGATTATTCTTACACACAAATGGTTTATTATTTTAATTAGTTGTTTAGGCTTGGTAAGCCTTTGAATTGCACCTCTTTAGGTTGAGTTGCATAGTTTGTAAAAAAGAAACCTACTTGATACAATTTCTAATGTTGAGCTTAATAAATTAAAGAATGCAATAATATCTAGTCATAAAAATTGTGTAAAAATAGAGTAAGGACACTCAAACTTGTTAGAATCATTGTGCAAAATCATATGCACAAACACAACCAATTAGATGTAGACGTTGGAGGCCACAAATATGTAGTCAAGGATTGGAATGAATTATTTTTAAAGCTTAGTGTAAAGGAGATGAATTGGTTAGAGGACATTAGTGCCAATATTGTGCAAATGAGAGATTTTCTTCCAAATGTTATTGCATAACTTTGCATAAATTTTCCTAGAGACACTTGACAATCACACTAGGGCTCAACCAAGAGGACCATGTATATGATGCTAGTGCACAAGAAGTTTTAAGACTAAGTAATTTGTGTGTTTTAGTTTATTTCATTTTTGTTTTCCATAGTTATTTCTTATTCTAGTTTTTCTCAAATTTGGCGCTTTAAGGAAAAAACACACATAACATACATTTATGTTGGGAGGATGTTGCCATTTTATTGTAATAGTTTGAATTGGCATCTTAGTAGCTAACTATAAATAGCTTGTGCACAATTTTGTAACATCCACAAGTGTAAGTGTTAGGATAAAACATACAAATAATATGTTTAAGGACAAGATATATTTTCAGATTCATGTAAGTTGTAGTTACCTTTAAGGTAATTATAATTTAACTACTAACTATGTGTACATATATAATTAATCTATACAACATTAGGTGACAAGTGCCTATATACCCTTGATACTATAATTGTAAAGGGGAAGCTAGAGATATAGAGAGAGAAACTTGTAATCAATTCTTGATGTTAGGATAATATACATGTAGTGTTCCATTGAGTGTTATTTGAGCACATGCATATGATTTTTGTAAGATGAATAAAATTTATAACTAGCAGTGTGTAGAGTAATGTAGAGGGTACATGACTTAGCATGCTTCAAGCAAGATAATAATATGCCTTGACATGTTAGTAGTCTAAGTGCAAGTAGCCATTATTCTTTACCACACAACTAGATTATGGCTAAAAATAAATGAATAGGCATATTTAAGAGCTAGGATAGATCATGTAACAACACTTTGAAATTTAAAAATAACAAAGATAAGTGCATAATTAATTTTAGTGGCCAATAGATAACTATTTGTTGTTTTGATCATAAATTTTAACTATAAATTAGAATCCTATCTCCTTATATGCATTGGATGTGGAATGATGAAATTTGAACTAGGTTGGTCTCAAATTTTGGTGGATCAATCTTGCACACAACACAATTAATCTTATGTGCTACAAATTTATCTTGTGACATGCTAATTTTAACTTGGTTATTGTGGACTTATATGATCTATTTTTCCTTAATCATTGATGTTTGAGGAAGGATAATAATTGATAGTATTGAAAAATACCTCAAGGAAATCATTAGATTACAAGGGTCAAGTTCTCCTAGGTTGACCCTCTTGATTATATTTGACATTATAGCCAGACACAAGATCAAATATATCACTCTTCATTGATATGGATGCCCTATAATGATTTGATGCAAGATTAGGTTCCTTTTAGTGCTTGAAAGCAAACCATTCCTAAAATAAGTCACTTCTCAATACATAAGATTTTCAAATATGAGTTGTTTGTGAATTAATACACATTGAATGCATTTAAATATCAATACATCATAATTAATCACGCAAACACATATGAAGTTAATGTATAATGACTAGCGGAATAGGTGAGATTCAACAAAGACTTGAATTTCTAAGTTTTGAATCAATTTCATGTAGTATAAGATTGATCTTGCATATGTGTGAAGATACATATATTAGCACTTGAACCCATAGGGGGTTCAAGGGATATGTTGATAGGAAGTTAAAGGTAAAATTCAAATGTATTTTAATATTACATAAAATAAAGTACTACACTTGTTACAAATATAAGAATAACATATATGATAATTAAATGAAATACTCAACTATAAATTCAACTGTATAAGCCAAGGGATATTTATAAGGTCCAAATTGAACATAATAATGTATGATAGTTGTTGTGTATCCCTTTGAATTTAACCACAATGCACTTAGAAAATTTATGAAACTATTTGGTCCACATGGTATTCGCATTTTACCTCCAAGTCTACAAAACATGAAAAGTTCAACTACAAGAGTCATTTTTTTTTTATTAAGTAATGAAAGATATATGCAAAGAATTTGTGCTCGTCTATCAAAACTCAAAATGTTTACATAATGAGCATTTATTTTACTTTTACTGATATCAAATGTGATGTAATGCATAAATTTTCCTTAGGGATGAAATGATGGAGTGAAACAATGACAATGGAACTTACAACAATTATTACTTGGAACTCATCAAAGAATGATAAATTTCCTATAATTCTATTCATTTTAGAGAGGGAGAAGAGTCAATTTTCCTTATGTAGATCATTACAAGATTGGAATCAAGGATTTTTTGGAATATAATACTCCAATCTAAATGTCATAGCTATTATTAAGGGATCTTGTTTTAGGTTGTAAATAGTTCATATGCAAGCTTAAGAGTATCTTAGTTGTAGGTTAATGAATTAAAATAGGAAAAATTGTTAATGTAAAAGATGGAGTCTTTGGTAAGAATCTATTGCTGAATTTATGTATACATAAATCTATTTATCAAAATAGAAAATGTTAACATATTTTTTGTGTGTCTCTCTTTTCTTTATATTACTGCATCTCTTATTACTTCAAAAGCCTTCTATAAGAAGATAATCTATTCCCACCTTATAACTTCATTAATCTTCTTGTAGGTATGTAAAATTGTTGATTGGATTCAAATTGATTTTGTTGTTAATGGTAATAGCTATCATATTTGTTGTGATTACTTGTTAGTTGGCAGCTTTGATGTCTTAATCGGGGGAACCTAGATTCAAGAGAGAGGAGCTATGATCAACTATTTATTTGAACAATTGAATGGAGGTGGATTATATGCAATGTTTTTTTAAGATTAATAAATGTTTAGAGGTGCTTGTGAGTTAAATAGGTTCCCTTGTAATTGTGACCACCATATATAATAAAAATGTCACTTCTCATAGAGGTCATCTTCAAATGATTAAAGCCACACTTGTCAAATCCCATGAGAAGAAGTCTATCAACCAATTTTTAAATGAACGAATTCATATGAATTTGTATTGCTTTTCTCTAATAAGAATAAAAAAATAATTAAACAAAGAATTTTAGAAAAGCCTGATTTCAACATGATAAGGCTATCAATCTTTTGAAAGCAGTGGCTTAAGAAATTTGCTAATGTGTAGTGTGTACTAACAAAGCTTCTTTCGACATATGTAGGTTTATCAACCACACTTTAAATGATCAATTTCATATGAATTTATATTGCTTTTGTCTAATAAGAATAAGCAAATAATTAAATAGAGAATTTTAGAAAAGCTCAATTTCAACATGATAAGACTATTGGTTCTTAGATATCCTTTTTCAGAGATGAGAAATCAAACTTGATTTTGGGTACAGATAATTACACAAGAAAGCATGCTTACATTAGTATGAGGCATCCATTTGGTATCACAGTCGGAATTGAAAAAACCCATTCAACTTTTATCCATTTGTTGGCAGATGAACATAGGTTTGTCGAGTAAATCATCAAAATGTGCAGTCACAAATCCTTGATCTACCCCATCGTCATTTTGTAGCCTTGTAGCTAATTCATGTAACATATTTTTGAAAACCTTATCTAATGGCTACATAGGAATGACAAAAAAATGGTTATGAAAAAGAAAAGCAAAACGGGGACTTGAAAATGACACTAAAATATTACAAACTCAAATCATGTCATTAAATAAGTAGTTGCAAATGGGAATTTTAAAAATAAGTAATAAAAACCAAAGAGAATACAAAATCATAAGAAAACAAAAAAATATCTATAAAAAAAGATCGGTGTGATAAATATAGGGGTTGGTAAAGACTGCACAAAACTACCCAAACTGAAAAAGCACATTAGTTTCTTGGAGGAAAATATTATTTGAATCGAGCATGGCTATCCTCTCATACTCCACAAGACTCCAAGCATATAGCTTGTTTAGAGAAAGAGCAAAGTGCTTGTCAAAGTATGTCTGGCATTACCAATGTTGTTTACATATGCTACTTGAGCTCCATCTTCACACCTCAATATTAATAAAAAAATCTCTTCATTTCCAACTTCTAATATAATATTTTTTCTGCCAACCAATTAAAATTCAGGAAAATGAATTACCTTGATATTTTGCACAAATTATGTCTTGGTGTCAACCATGCCGATGAAGAAGAATGAGCAGAATTTACATGAAGAATATTTAGAATCCCTACCAAAGCAAAACAAAATTATAACATGAGACGAACCAAAACCAATCTCTCTACAACTATTGCTTCAATATATTTTGCTTTTTTTCTATATGAGAAAACTCATTATGTAAAACACATTGCCATCTACTAGCTTCAAGCACAAATCCATCGTTACTCTCACAATAAATTTATTTTGAATTGTAAAGATGGATTTTCTTATTAAGAAGAAAAAAATGTCGAGGTTAAGATATCATTCTAATTGATTTGAGGAAATACCCAATAAGCCTTATTTTTTCAAATAAAAACACCCACACTACCAATCTAAAAACCCCAAACAAAAGGAATTGCAAATAGCCAAAAAAAAACTAGAGATTAAACAAAAAGGGAGGAGAGAGAAAATTCACAAGCCAACGTTTGAAGCAGTTTAAGTTGATGGATCCATTCTTTATGCTTTGTATGAAAGGATGCGAGGTTGCTTCACTATACAGTTGCGTGTGGTTCTTCAACCATTCGACTGTGATTGATGAAGAATCTTCAGCTAGCCATGCTTTAGTACCTCAATTCTCCAACTTTCTCTTAACCTCTTAAGAGTGCATGTGGGAGCTACTTAGCAATAACCAGGTGTGCCATTGACTTGAAATTTTGTAATTAATTGTTGCTAATGATATTTGTAAGTTTATGGAAGCTCAAAGCTCAAGACAATATTTTTAGACGCAACTCTTTGTAGTAAAGATAGCAATGAATGGCACCATCAGTGAATCCAATACTATATTTATTGTAAATATTTTTTGACAATTGTTTGATAATTTTTTTGAGCGCCGAGCAACTGAAAAATGGTTGATTAGTGTGAGATAGTTGTTTATTAGAGTATGAGATAGGTTTATCAGCTGATTGTGGACTTACAAGTCCATAATAAAAGCCTATCGACTAATTAAATGAATAATAATGACAAATATCTAAAAATATGTTCAAGATAAATAAAATAAAATCCAATATATAATTATATTAAGAAATTCCATCAACATGGCCCAAATCTAAATGAAAATTAGAATGGGAATGCAATTTTCACCATTACTAGTTATGAAAACTTTAAAATAATAATAATATCTTTGTGAAAGGTACCATTAATAAAACTAGCAATCACACCTTCATGTGCAATGGGTACACCGAAGACATATTAGTTTATTTTGTGTCAATTGTGGTTAAAATGAATCTGAAAGCTTTAGTTACTAAAACTCCATGTTGTATAAAATAATATTTAGATCTCCTTAAAATTAATAAAGCATAAACAAAAACTGTTACTTGTAATGGGAAATTGTATAAAAATTGAAGTACTTGTAATGGGAAATTGTAAAAAAATTGAAGTACTTGTAAAGGGAAATTTTAAATGGTACATTAGTAAAGCACAAGAAAAAATTGTTACTCATAATGCATCAAAGAAGAGAGTATGATAGATTTAAATTAAAAGATAATATTTGCTACAAATATCAGTTATGCAATTTATATTAGAGTATATTGGTGTACATCGGGTTATGAATAGTCGGCAAGTGTGGGTATCTTAACTCTTAATTAAGTCATGTTATCATTATTATATTATTATTTGGTTGGTTGGGTCAACCTATGTCTTATATAGGGGTGTCGAAGTCGTCCTAGGTGATATCCTAGGCATGAATATGTATATATAGGAGGTTGTGAGTATTATTTCATCATGATATTGTGAAGTGTGTTCTCATTAGAGATATTTGGAGGTTTTCCCCCTCGAAGTGGCTTATTATTCTCAGTTATTATCAAGTATTTACAACATATTTCATATCATATTCTTCTATTGTGAAAGTTATTTCATAACAAGTGGTATTAGAGCATGATCTTGGCATTATAGAGGCAAGGTTTTTTCTCAATATTGGAGGCGATTTTGGGAAGAGAATATCTTTCATATTTTAATGATTTTTTTTTTCTAATTTTTAAAGGGTTTTTGAAGAACATATTAAAGAAGCTACAGTCCATATTTCAAAGGAATTGGAGCATAATTGAGTGAATTACTACAGAATTAGGTTTTCTACACAATTTATTTGGAATTTGCATATCTCTCACATCTTGTTGAATTGGAGCCTGATTTTTGTTGGGTTTTTGGAGATATACTAAAGGAGATTATAGTAAAAAATTTAGAGGAATTGGAATATAAATAAGCAAGTTATTGAAAAATTAAGGTTTCCACAAAAATCACTCTCAAGGCTACAAATCTACTTATTTCTTTGAGATTTTTCTAGGTGAGAGTTATTTTGGCCCTAGTAAGTTACAGTAAAAATTTTAGAGTTTAAGTTTCATTTGTGTGATTTATTTCAAAATTATTGGCTCCCATCATGATGGGACCTGCAACAAGGGGCAAAAAGAATGTTCACTCCGGGGAAGACTCCTAATAAGGATGGGGTAACAATAGAGGATATTAATCCTAATGAGGAAATTAGTAAGGTCAAGGAAGAATTTTCCTCAATGAAGATGGATATGTGTGCCCTAAGAGGAGATATATCAGATATACAAAACATGTTAAGTGCCTATATGACTAAACAATGAAAGGAGTTCTCAAGCAACCAAGGTGAAAATTCTAGGTCAACTAACATTGACACAAGTTTTAATACTCCTATGGGATCTAGGAATTTATTTCCAAAGGTGGATATGCGCAAGTTCGATGACAAGGATCCTCTAACATGGATAAACCAAATGGAGATTTTTTTTGAAGTACACCAAATCCCAAATGGACAAAAGGTCATGATGGCTTCCCTATATCTAGAACTAGATCAATTCATTGGTATCATTGGCTTTGTACTCATTGAAGGAAAAATAGTCTCACCGTATCATGGTGAATTTTTATGGAGGAACTCCAAGGACAATATAGCAATAGCATGACATACAACTTCTTGAGCCAGCTTGCTAAACTTCAAAAAATAGGATTAGTTAAGGATTATATTCAACAATTCCAAAATCTATACTTAAGAGTGGATACAATTATAGAGGAGAACTTGAATGATTTATTCTTGGGGGGTCTCAAAGATCACATTCAACATGAGGTGCGCATGTTTAGTCCTAGCTCTATAAATGAGTCTTTTATCTTAGCATGCAAGGTAGAGGAGAAGTATTAGATTCCTAAGAAGCAAGGGGCTAATGTGACAAGAGAGAAAGGACACTCAACACAACCTACTAGGTTGACTCCACAACAAATTGAGAAAAGAGAAAAAGGGTTGTGTTTCAATTGTGATAGGAAATATATTCGAGGACATAAATGCAGTGAAAAGAAATTGTTCTATATTGAAGGTCCAAGTGAGGAAGAAGAGGAGGAACCCATACTAGAGGATGAAAGGGATTCAAATGAGGAATCACATGATTCTCAACCAATCATTTCTTGTCATGCAATCTCAAGTTTTAGTGCTCCACAAACTCTCAAGGTGGTGGGATTCTTAAAGAAGCATAAGGTAACAGTGTTGATCGACTTAGGTAGTACTCATAATTTCATCAACAAAATGTTAGCTACTCATCTAAATTGTTTTATATATCCAGCTCTAGAGTTTCAGGTTTTGATTGCAGATGGTGGTACAATTAGTTGTTTAGGGAGGTGTCATATCATTAAATTATCCATAGGAGATTATCAAATTGATACCACAATGTATGCGATATCCATGGGTGCAACAAATATTGTTTTGGGAGTATAATGGTTTACTACAATGAGAACAATTGAGATGAAATTCCAAGAACTATTCATGATTTCAATCAAAAAGGAAAGGTAGTAGAGCTTATGGGCTTGATGGCACAACTCACAAATGGTAAGCTCTCATCAAATGAAAAATTTGCTTAAGAAAGGAATGGATGGACTTGTGGCCCAGTTATGTTCATTAGAAGTCTCTCAATCTAATGCTCCTACTCATCTAGGTTTGCAAGCTATAATTGATCGTCACTCAGTCGTTCTTGGAGATATGCCTAAAGGACTTCCTCCTAAGAGGGATCATGATCATTCCATACAGTTAGTTCTAGGGAGTCAACCACCAAACATCAGGCCTTACAGGTATCCACACATACAAAAGAGTGAGATAGAAAAAATTGTTGAGGAGATGCTAGAGGCAGGAATTATCAGGCATAGCCAAAGTGCTTACTCCTCCCCTATGGTGATGGTACGTAAGAAGGATGACACTTGGTGCATGTGTCCAGATTATAGAGTGCTCAACATGTACACCATTAAAGATAAGTTTCCTATTCCAATCATTGATGATTTGCTAGATGAATTGAATGGGGCTATGTATTTTACCAAGTTAGATCTTGGATTTGGTTATCACCAAATTCGAATTAAGGAGGAAGATATTTGTAAGACAACATTTGCATCTATGAGGGTCATTATGAATTTTGTGATGCCATTTGGTTTTACTCAATGCACCATCTACATTCCAAAGTTTGTGTTAGTATTATTTGATGATATATTGATTTATAGCAAGACTTGGGAAGAACATTTTCAACATGTGGATCAAACATTACAAATACTTGAAGATCATAAACCCTATGCTAAGCCATCCAAGTGTTCTTTTGGTCTTACAGAGGTGGAGTATTTGGGACACATAGTTTCACATGAAGGAGTAAAGGTGGACCCTAACAAAATTAAGGCTATCATGGAATGGCCTATTCCAAAAACCATTAAGAAAATGAGGGGTTTCTCGGGATTGATAGGGTACTATAGAATATTTTTGAAGAATTATGGTCATATAGCAGTACCCCTCACCACTCTATTAAAGAAGGATTCTTTTCATTGGAACGAGTCTGCTAATATAGCATTTGAGAGATTAAAGGAGGCTATGTGTACAAATCTAGTGCTTTCCACTCCTAACTTCACCAAGGAATTCATTGTGCAATGTGATGCTTCTGGAAATGGGATAGGAGCAGTTCTCATGCAAGAATTTCAACCAATTGCTTTTGAGAGTCATCAATTAAAGGGTAAGAATCAGCTAAAACCCATTTATGAGAAGGAAATACTAGCAATTTTTCATGCAGTTAAAAAATGGAGGCCTTATCTATTGGGTAGACACTTCAAGGTTAAGAGAGATCATGATAGCCTAAAATATTTTTTGGAACAAAGACTATCTTCTGAAGAGCAACAAAAATGGGTCACTAAGATGTTAGGATATGACTTTGAGATTGTATATAAGAAAGGGAAAGAAAATATTGTAGCAGATGCACTTTCAAGGAAGGATAAGAGAAAGATGAAACCTCATTGTGTTCCTTATTTTTAATAATACAAACAAAGTGGGTGTCATGAGAGTGGAAAAATGGTGTTTCGCGACAAGTAATCTCATCGAACAATTAAAAGTGATAGTAGTAGTTAAAGATAAAAGTTTTGTTGGAAGGGAGAGATACTCTTTAATTATAAAATTGTTTTATCTCTTTATAAGAGTCAATAACTGGTTCTGGTTGCATGTCTCGGATGGTGGTCATTCAATATTTTTGAAGACATATCATCCGGTCAAGCAATATTTTTTGGGGAAGGGCTAAAAGGTGATGTTCAAAAATTTGTGGTTGAATGTTTGGTTTTTCTAAGGAATAAAGGGGAGACAATTAACACACCAAGTCTCTTGCAACCCTTAGTTATTCATAGCCAACGTTGGAGAATCCATGGACTTCATGGGCTTCCCAAATCTAAAGGTCATAATGTCATCATGGTAGTGATCTTACTCACTAAGTATACACATTTCATTGCATTATCACATCCTTTACACAAGTCACGATTAGCAAAATATTTTTTGGAGAATATCCAAAAGCTACATGGTACATCTAAGGTTATTGCTAGTGATTGTGATCCTATCTTCACTAGTCACTTTTGGAAAGATTTATTCTCATGTTTGGGTACTCAATTGGATCATATCTCTTCATACCATCCTCAATCGGATGGGAAAATTGAGGTTGTTAATACTTGTTTGGGATATCTACATTGTTTCACTTCAAGCTTGATCTCAATGGGTAGATTGGCTAACCACTTGCAGAATGGTGGTATAACACTTCTTTTCATAGCTCATCAAAAATGTCTCCATTTTTGGCACTTTATGGATATCATAATCCTTCCATCACATCATCAATAAAGGTGTCACCAAGAGTGCAGAAAGTAGAGGACCACTTGCTTCATCAACAATAGGTACTTTCAGGACTCAAGGAGAATTTAGCCATGGCACAAAATCAAATGAAACAACAGGAAAACCAACATCACAGTGAAAGAAGTTTTGAAGTTGGGGATTGGGTCTTCTTGAGATTGTAGCCTTATAAGAAAATCTCACTAAAGCAACAAAAAAAGAATAATAAGTTGTCTCCAAGGTATTATGGTCCATACCAAATCATGCAAAAGATCATTATTGTTGCCTACAAGCTAGAGTTGCCACCAACAAAAAAAATACATCCAATTTTTCATGTTTCTTGTTTGAAGAAGGTAATTGGGCATAATATTCCAACTCAAACAACACTACCAAAGCTCGATGAAGAAGGAAGAATCATTTTGGAACCAGAGTGCATCTACCAAACACACACAAAGAATCTAAGGAATAGAACTCTCACTGAGTATCTCATCCAATGGAAGAATTTACCAGTTGAAGATGCCACATGGGAGGATGAGGAGTTCGTTCAAAAGAATCCAAACTTGATTAGCATTGAGGACAATGCTTCTTTGAAGAAGGGGGCATGCTACACCCTTAATATTAGTGTACATTGGTTTATGAATAGTCAACTTGTGGCTATATTAACTCTTTATTAAGTCATATTATCATTATTATATTGTTATTTAGTTGTTTAGGTCAGCCTAAGACTTATATAGGTGTGTCTAAATCAGCCTAGGTGATATCCTAGGCATAAATATTTATATATAGGAGGTTGTGAGTATTATTTCATCATCAAGTTGTGAAGTGTGTTCTCATTAGAGATATTTGGAGGTTTTCCCCCTCGAAGTGGCTTGTTATTCTTAGTTATTATCAAGTATTTTCAGCATATTTCATATCATATTCTTCTATTGTGCAAGTTATTTCATAACAAGAATTGTAATTTTGATTGTGATTGGTTGGTCACATCGATATCATTCTCTATATGCATGGACTGTGATGGACCCTTGATTCTTTGAGAGGTCCAGTTCAATATGTTGGATGTGTAATGTAGCTAAGAAATCTGTGTTGAGCAGATTGTCTTTTGTTGTGCTGAGACTAGCACTTCCGAGAGCAGTAAAGATGAAAGAAAGATATATCAAGAATCAACAAAGATAAGTTCTATTATTTCTTTAATTGATCTTTCTAATAATTTTTGCTACATGCTTCACTTGTAGTTTGATTTTTTATATATATGTAAACTATTATTAATCATTTTAAAATGAAGGTTGGATCGAGAAGCAAACAAAAGATGAATTAATTATCTAAATAACATGAGAAGATAGTTTACAGGATGTAGAAATATTTCAAGGCAAAAAGAGCTTTAGGCATCTTGTGAGGAAGTCTTAGTCTGCAACCACAAGATTGAGTTGGTGACACATATCTATATAAATCTCTCAAGGACACAAGGTTGGATCAACCTTAGATGGAGAGTATGCATCATCAAGGAGATTGAGAAAGATGAAGACACTAAAAGAATCACTACAAATTTTCATTGTGATCAGTTACTTCGAAGAGAAGGAAATGACATTTAGAGGGAGTCAAATTTTGAGGATTCAAGGCTCAAGTTGTGAACATGTCCTAGAATAGGATTAAGGTTCTGAGATTAGTCAATGAAGGGGAGTTCACTTCCAGAAGACTTCTTTGCAATCTCTAAGGTAGGAATCAAGAGGGAGTTATGTGACTCACTACAAAGTGAAGGTTGCAGTGTTGCAAGGATAGCTGCTAAATCCTTGAAAGACCTCTTGAGAAGTTGAGAACAGAATTGCACAAGTCAGTCTTCTAGATTTGACATTGGTAGCTCCGCAAACCTATTCAGAATAGAGTGATCCAGGATGAGGTCAAGAAGGATAGTCCTGAACTCTTGCAAGTCAATAGTGCCAAGAGGTGTGTGTTGGAAACCATTTCTCTAAGGCAAGCATTGGAGGCAATCTTGGACGAGGAGGTTACAAGGTTGATGCAAGTACTTAGAGCTCCAAAGGGAGTCACATCATCATGAAGATCTATTGTTAATGCATTTTCCTCTAAGACAGAGGAATTTGAGGTGAAATCCCTTGTTAATGCATCTTTCTCTATGAGAGAAATTTGAGGTGAAAGCCCTTGTTTCCACCCTTTGGGAGTAGCCATGGAGGATTTCATGTTGAGTGACTCCATGACAACATCATGTTGAGAGACTCTGTGATGATTTCTTCATACTTGTGTCCATCCACCCTCTAGGAGTAGCCATGGTGGATGTCATGTTGAGATGACAACATCATGTTGAGTGACTTTGTCATGGGTACTTGTGCACATGTTCTTTCCATACATTGGAGTAGCTATGATGGATGATATCACATTGAGTGACTTTGTGATGAGCTCTTTCCACATATGGGTGTAGCCATTGTGGGTATCATGTTGAGATAATCCATGAAATTGGATAGCTGGAATTATTCCTCCCTCGCTAGGTATGTGCAAGATCATGATGGGCCAAAAGGTGGCAATATGATGGGTATGTGTAGGGTATGTGGCTAACGACTATTTTTTACCCAAAATTGATGAAACAAAAAGGGTTTTTAAAGGAGATTCTTAGCTTTCCACCATCATAAATTATGCTATGTACTTTGAATTTAATAAATTATTATTATTCATTTTCTATTTGAATTATGACTAAAGTCTTGATTGATAGGATGATTGAAAAAATATATAGCTTTCAAACGGTATCATATTTTTTGAATCCAAAACATGTATCACATTCTATGCTTCACATGCTATAGCATTAAAAATAAAATTGAATTTCATGAAGTTTTGACCAAGTTAAGGTGGTTAGACATATGAGTTTTTATATTTTTTAAAAGTTGTAATAAAAAATCATAATTAATTATTTACTTGGGAAAAATTACAAAAAAATATGCATCACATTTGGACATGAGTCCTCTACTTATATCTAAAATCTTATAAAAAAATATTCTCATTTTATTGTGGTTAGGGTGGTTAGACAGACACCTACTTCTTATTTTTTCCCTGAAATTTAAGTACTACTCATTGAAATTTCAAATTTTCACCATATAGATTTTTATTTTTTTAAATAAACCTAGTAGTTTAAAAACTACATTCAATTTGCTACAGATTCTATTCTTACATATTTTTGAAATAATATAGATAACTTATTCAAATTTTTATGTCAAGTTGCCTAACTGTGATTTTTCTAATTTTTTTGCCACTTAAGGGCCTATTTTTCCCATGATGATCTTGCACATACCTAGCTTAGAGGGAGTGTTGATGTTTATAGTCATGGGCTACATACTTCCCGCCTTGAATTTAATAACCAATAAATTGCATATAGCCTTCGGCTATTTATTTATTGATATTAAGTAGTGAAGAGGCACTTCACTTAAAGAATAACTATTATTTATTAAAGGTTGACCTCTCCTTGATATTCACATCTTTTTATTTGAGGCATATCCTTCCATTTTTGGAGGCCGACCTTGTATCTTGAAGGGGGCACATCTTCTCTAATGAATTGTATATAAGGAAGATCATATTCATTCATTCCATGATCAAGTCAAGTCATTCGATTCACAAGCAAGTATGAATTTCATCTACAGCAGATTGATATTCTTGTAAGTATATTTGCACAAATGTGGTGCTATGATCTTCATATCATTTCGGCCTTGTGATTGGCCTTGTTGTAAACCAGATGTGTTGCTCCTTTATTAAATAAATATATGTGATATATTTTGTTGGGTTTTTCTCCCTCAAGGAGGATTTTCCCAAGATATATATGTGTTCTATTGTTGATGTGTTGCTAATTATTCTATGTTTTTCTGCTTATTCATTTTTTATCCTAAAACTAACACTTTTTAGAAAAGGTACCCATTTAAAGCAAGTAGACGTTTTATTTTAGAATAGGTACCCATTTTAAAATGGGTACTCATTTTGAAAAATAGGTACCCATTATATTTTTATAATAGGTACCCATTTAGGAATGAGATCTTGATCTAAGGCTTGGGTTCCCATTCCCAAATAGGTACCTATTTTTTAAAAAAATTGGTACTCTCTCCTTTCAACATTTTTTTCCCAAAAACTTCCCCTCTTCGTGGAACCAACTTCTTCTACTTACCCTCATATTTATTCAAAAAATTATTCAAAGGAGGAGACAAGGGTGGGGTCTTACCCATGTAAGGGTCCACTTGAGGTGAATTATAAGTGGGTATATCTATCTTGATTAGCATAGATCCTTTCATTTTCAATTTAAATATATTTTATAATAGTATATCAATGATTTTACCAACCTGTAGAATTTAGCATATATCATTTATGTCAATTTGTTGCTTCTAATATTTAATGTTTGGTTTATTTTTAAAAAAATCTATCTACATAATATATTTCCCATTTGTGCAACATTTACTTCATAATTTTATAGGATTTATTTATTTCACTTAAACATGATATTGTAATCTCAATTACACCCTATGAATCTAGTGTTGCAGATATAATACCAACACTATTCCAAAATATGCATCCCTTTCTTTACATATAAATGAAGTAGAAACATGAACCAAATAATCACTTGACTATTCAATAGTTTATCCATTGAATTGTGTGTGAGCTTAAGTTGTTCTATTTTTAAATGGGAATTGATTATTCCCATAATTTTTGGTGTAATTATCAAGGATGGTGTTAAGATTTGGAATCTTTAGGTTTTGAGATAGATTTTATTGTGTTCCCTAAATTAAAATTTATATTTTGAAACCTAGGATTAATTACCAAATAAAAAACTCCAAAAAAATCTATTATTTTTATAAAATAGAAAGATCTTTTAGCTTTAGTACATTGTATGTAGTGAAGAAGAAGCTAATTGGGAATATTCCTTCTAGAATATAGTGGTAGTATAGCATTAGCTACCCAAATGTGAAGAATTTATAACAATAGAGGAAGTTTCAACCAAAGAATTCACAATTGAAGCAACAAGGTAAGGGAGTGAACCTATCCCACCAAAGGAGAATTGCCCAAAATTATCCCAAGAGGTTTTAATTAGTCAAGAATCAATTAAACACCACCATAATTCTTTTTCTAAAGCCCACTACCACACTATTTAATTCCCTGAAGCCTTGTTTGTAGAACCTTCATCGAAGCTCTCTCTAATACATAAACTTGTTAAAGGAAAATCCACATGTTCTAGTTTTTGTTTGGCACATAATGACTAATGAAAGTAGATCAAATAATACTGCTAGTCCATCCACCTTTTATTTCCCCATTTCTTATCAATAAGGGAAAGCTACAATGGAAATGTTGCACCCTCTATCTTACCAAATTTTTATGGTCTACCAATTGGGGATCTAAATGCATCACTATTATATTTTGATGTCCTTTATAGAATCTATTACTACACCACCAATTCCCATCATTTAAAACTATTCACAACAAATCTTAAGAATGTTAGCTTAAGATGCTTCTTAGGATTAGGAAAAGATATAGTAATTGGTTGGAAGGTTGTGAAAGAAAAATTTACACTTAAATACTAGGATTATTATAATAATAAATATATAGGGGGAAAAAAGAATTTAAAAAGATACAAAAGAATGAACCTTTGGAGGATTATGTAGAGATATTTATATTATATTTGTAAAAATCTAAGTAGAACCAACTCTCTCTCGAGTCACTTAAACTTATATTCTTTAGAGGAGTTAATGAAGAATGCATAAGCGATCTAGAACTAATAAAAATAGGTGGCATATCATAGGTTTCTATTTAATGAAATCTATACTGTTTTTAGGGACTACTCAAGGTCTACCATAAAGAAGACTTGTAGCCACATATCACTACCTTCCATAGAAACTATTCTAGGAGTTTTGAAAGTGGAACTCAACAACCTACTCAAAGATATGAAGCAAGATATCATAAATCGCATGGAAACCCAACTAGATATACTACATACAAGACAAAAATAAGATAAATTAGAGGTGGAACTAATTGATTATTCCCACATTATTTGAGAAATAAAATTAATTTTAAGTAAAAATAGGTAGCTAGCATTGTAAAAGTAATACAATAGAAGAAACTATTCAAATAATTAAAGGAAATTTATGAGAATTTTTTATATTTGGCACAAAGGAGATAATGGCCACCAAGAAAATACATGCCTCAAGACCATTTGTCCTTTAATTCTACTTTTTCTAGTTTATTTATAAATTCTAGTTAATGGTACAATGAACCTTTAATAAATATGTCATCCCAAGCCTAAAAATTCCCAATACTATCAAATAATTGGATAGCCCAACAAGGAGCATAGAAAAAATAGCTATATCAATCACAATTTCACAACTATTAGTGGAAATCACCACCTAATACATGATAGTAGTAATGGATGAAAAACTAATTATGGTGTAAACCTAATAATAGCTTCCAATAATAGTCATAACCTCCACAACAACAACCATCTCTTTTTCCAAATAATGTTAATTTTATCACATCCATAACCACACAAATACCTACCTAGCCTACATATAACCTAAATAATAATTTAGTTCAACTGGCATATAATAATGAAATACTTCAACTAAACTAATGTAATTGAGGCCAATGATGTGCAACTCCACTTAGAAAAAGGTACTCTCCACTCTTACCACCACAATAATCATAAAGCTCCTTATGGAAACTCCAAATATAATTTATTTAACCCATAAATATTTAGTATGTCACCAAATCCTAAGCGAGGCCCATCTAGAATTGAAATTATAAGCCATAACCCTCCATTTCTAAAAAGGTTGACTAAAAAAAAGCTAGAATATAAAGCTGAGTTTTATTTTATAAGGAAATTAACAAAAAATTGTGTCAAAATTCATTTATTCTAGGAAATCAAAGATATCCCCATTTATAATATGATTGTTAGATATTTGTGTCATAAGAAACTAAGGAAAAAATGAAGGCTCAGGTTATTACACAACTTGTTGATATCATGTTTAAGAATGTTGTACCTCCCAAGTATGCTAATCTATGAAATTAGTTCATAGAAATTTATACCAATGGGCTCTCATATAAAAAACCTTAATTTACCTAGTTTTAGCCATAAATTTTTTAACCAAAGAAACCCTACAATGCTTACAACTTATCAATCTTTGTCATAATCCCAAAATGTTGTAACTAGAAAATTGATCAATTATTAAACATGAGAGAGTAATCAAGGCTTGGGCTATTATATGCAAATGCCAACCTAGGAGAGTATCCCCTTATCCTAGTAATACCATGGTTGGCTATAGTCAATGTATTTATTAGGTACATGATAGGGAATATCTCAACCCTCCTTAGATCAAGAATAAAATTTATGAATGAATTAAAATTATAATGATTAATATTCAATATAAAAATTAATGAGCATGGGACATAATCACATAATACAAACCTAGGATGTGGATACCATTCTTTCTAACATTGTATAAAATACATATAGCATCAACTCACAAGTTGATAATTTCCTAATATGTGCATTTTTTTGTTGAAGTAATTAGGACATCACTTGATAATTAATCAATCACTAATTAATTATTATGTCCCTTATTACTTTAATTGCTTAAGATAAACTTAGGAGTGTTTTTCTATTATTAGATTGGGATAAATATAGGTCAATTTATCTTATTGCATGAGATTTAAACACTTGTCACAATCTAATAAAATCCCCATCTATGGTTTTCTTTTTTCCTTTTATAAGGATTGACCACTCATTGTAATCATTCATCCATGTAATTCAAGTATTCATTATTCAGTACAGAAGGCACATTAGATTCTTTTTTCAGATCAATTCTTTCTCTCTTGGTTGCATGAGCATATCAATGTATTTTTCTCTTCAAATGTGATAGGTATATTGGTTATAGGTAGTTTATGGGAGCTGTACGATCATTCCTACAACCACCTCTCCTTACCACCTCCTAGCCCTCATTTTCCCTAAAGGGTTTGTTTTTTATTTTTTCCATAAATTGAGCATGTAATGTCAAAATCAAGAAAACAAGATATCATTAAAAATTTGGCTCCAATAACTTTCTAGTGGTGTAGGTATCATTATAAATAAATGGTTGGTTTATTTTATTCTCGGTCAATGTTAGATCTTAATTTTTCTCTTCCAAGCTCATAATTTTTTTTCCTATATCTCTAATTTTTGTAATTATGGTGGTGTTCAAAAGGTATTTTAGAGATCTTCAAATCCATTCATGCGCTATTTTTAGAATCTATGTCAAGTACATTTTATTCATTTTTTGTGATTTCACATTTTTGTCAATTACTTGGACATATTAGCACTTGGAAAGGATATGTTTACATGAGATGAATTCATTTTATCTAATTTACATGCACTGAGGTTATTAGTCTCTTATTTTATTATTTGATTGAGTATCATGGGTTTTTATGTTAATCCTTTTATCATGATCTTGGTAAAGGATAACTATTAGTCTTAGTGAAATGACATCCTAAAACACCTCAAATGGCTTGGTATTTTTCCTTATCTATATGGACTCTTACCTACACCAAACACACCAAGGAGTTATTTAGCATGGGGTATTATCAGTTATCATGCTATAAGGGTTATTTTTTCTAGTGTTGATCTTGACACTATGTGTGTTGTATTGAACATTGATTGTTCCCACCCACTTTGGACTCATCTTTGGGAGATCCATAGAGACCCTCATATCTCTCCATACATCAAGGATCCTACAAAAAATGATCTCATTACTCCTGAAAATGCATATTTCAAACCCTTTGATGATGATACTTTAGAGGAGATTGAGTTTATCATAGGTATTGAATTTTTTATGGTTAAGAGACTTGTCTTCATGTTCCCACTCTTTAGATCAAGACTATATCATTATCTTATTTTGTTCCTAATCAGATTGGCATAACCACATCTTTGGCCCCTATTGGTTTAGTGTAGCATGACATTCATTTTATTCCAAACATAGGTACTTGGGATTTGTATCTTTTAGCCATATCATCCATGTTCAAGTAGAGTCATAGATTACAGATTTGGAGGATTACTTTGAGGACATTCAACTCCTCTTTATTGATAGCCACATCATCATTATTGACCCATCATCTTCATCACCTAATTTGTAGCTTTTTCTCCATCAGTATTCATAAGATCTTGGATTTCAAAATCATTTCTTTATGCCATGTGTATGCTTGATCACTTTTAGAGATACACATCATTTAGATTTGGATTCTTGATTTACCCATCTTATTCTATTCCTTTATCCAATCACCAATGGATATATCCCTTCCTAAGGGGAGAAATGTTGTTCATAGGTAGTGGATCATATTTTATCTTTAGGCATTCATCATTGGCACAAGAGCTACTTCTTTATGGGGGCATTCATATCCTTATTTTCTCTTTACTATCAGGTACATTTATTTTACTTGTACAATAGAATAAATCCTTGGGGGGTGACATTGAGTCCTCATTTTATCCTTCTTTCATTAGTGCATTCTTTTCATTTTCTCTCTTTTGGAGAGTAGTTTTTCCTATGTTGTTTTCTCTTTTTCTCTAGATATAAGATATTTCATTTATTTTTACATGGGTACATCATCAAGCCTTGTAGTCAAGACCCATCCATGCATCCATCCTTGTATTATTTATCAAGGATTTTAGCTTCTCCCTAAGTTGATCTTAAGGGGGTGTAGGATTAATTAGGGCATCACTTGATAGTTAGTTAATCATTAATTAATTATTAGGTCCCTTATTGATTTAATTACTTAAGCTATTAAACTTAGGAGTTTTTTTTAATTATTAGATTGGTCTAAATACGAGTCAAGTTGTCTCATTACATGAGATTAAGACACTTGTTACAATCTAATCAAATCCTCATCTATGGTTTCCTTTTTTCCTTTTATAAGGATTGATCATTCATTATAACCATTCATCCATGTAATCCAAGTATTCATTATTCAATATGGAAGGCATACCAAATGATTTTTTGGATCAATTATTTCTCTCTTGGTTGCATGAGTGTATCAATGACTTTTTCTCTTTATATGTAATAGGTGTTTTAGTTGCAGGTGATTTTTGAGAGCTATGAGGTTCATTGTATAATCTCTTTCATGTAGTAGATGCTTCAAAAATTATATTATAGATTTAAATTTTCACCAATTACTACCTCATAACTACATCCTTAAGACATTATGTAGAAACATTACTTCATTGGCAACACTATCTAAACAAGTAGAACTATCTTCCAATAAGCCACTTAACATCTTGATAGTATGTTAGACTTGTAGCAATAGAGTTAGATAGACACCATACTTTAATATGATATAATACCTTGTGTATGGTACTATCATGACATGGAGGTCTCCACTAAAACCTCTTTAATCACCATATTTTCATCAAATAGGAATTAAAACCTATAAGATAGCAGAAATAATGGATGAACCCCATAGTCCAAGACATTTTCAAAGAGGAATTACAAAAAATCTTAGATGTGGGCTTAATTTTTCCTATATTAGATAAATATATAGGTAATTTAATGTAAATGGGGTACCAAATGAAGGTCTTAAGTTTCTTTCTAAAATCAAGAAAAACTAATCTTGGATAATAAATTGAAGATAGTTATGCTCATAATTTGAACATTTGACAAGTAAAAGAGTCGTAGTGCTTTGAATCTACTTTATAAACGACTAATTTTATTTAAAATGTTGGATATTAAGGGGTTAAAATAGGTAAATCACACAATTTTCTCTTGTTTTTTTTTAAACTATATCATAACATCTAGTGTGCTCCCCCTAAAATCTTCATTTTTTACATATTTCAAAAATTGATTCAGAAAACAATTAGCTAATACCATGCAGTTTATGTGTAGTTTTTCTACTATTTTTCAAAGATGAAATATCCTAGAAAATAAAAAATTAAACTTTCTCCCTCCTAATATTTTTTAAACTAATCAAAAATCATTTTTTTTAATGTGCATAGAATCGATTCTAGAATGTTAAATGTAATTTGTTTCAAATTTGGGTGTATAGATAAATAAATGAAAACAAAAAAACTATATATATATAATAAGACACTAGAAAAATAAATTAAGTATCAACACCTTAACATATTAAAATTTTTATAAAAAACACATCATTATAAATCTAAGAGAGAGCTTGATGTTATTATAGTATTTTTTAACTCAACTTTGAAATATGTACAAACCTAATGGATAAAAAACTCAAAATTTAGTCACTTTTTTATAATTTATAGAAAGCATGTCTTTGGGTGTTGACATGTAATTCCAACCCTTTGGGTTGGATTCCCAAGGAAAATCCAACCCTAAGGGTTAGCAATACTCAAGCCAGCTCGATATGTAGTCACATTATGTATGTCATAAAAAAAATTCCCTCTCCCTCTCTCCCTTTCTCTATCTCCCCACCTCTCTCCCTCCCTCCCACTCTCTCTTCACTCATTTTCAAGCAACTCTCAAGATACATAGCTATTATATTATTTCACAAGGTAATTTTTTTAATCTCTTTGTGGGTGGTGCCCTCAAATCCATATCAAATGGCTGGTGATAGAAGGGGAATGGTTAAGCATAACCACACCACCGATTAGGAAATAGGATCCATTCATAGCTAAAAAAGAGCATGAATCATGAAGAGGGAGAGGCTCCATTACCAACACTATTTATATCTCCCTCTCTCTATTTCTACCTCCCTATCTCTTTACATTTATCTCTCCATCTACCTCTCTTTATTCATTTATCTATTTATATCCCTCTATCTATTACTACATCCCTATCTATTTATCTTTATCTCTCCATCCACCTCACTCTATCACTCTATATTAATCTCTACCTTTTTCTTCTTATTTTTTCTCCATCTCTGGATACTTATAGCTCTCTAAATTTCCCTATCCCTCTTCCTAAACCCCTATATCTCTGGATACTTATAGCTCTCTAAATTTCCCTCTCCCTCTTCCTAAACCCCTATATCTATATGTTTATTTTCCTCTCTATCTCTCTCCCCCTATCTTTATATATCCATATCTATCATTTTGGAAATAAAATTGGGGGGACAAGGTTCCCACACCTACTCATCAACAACTAGGATAAAACATGGTTTAATAAAAACCTATGAATTAGGAAGAGGGAGAGGCTACATTACAAGTATTTTCCAACTTGAATACCAATTATTAGGATCCATTACCAATATAATTATTCTTTGAATAGGGAGAGAGGGATAGAGAGGGAAAGAGAGATAGAAAGAGGGAGAGATAGAGGGGCAAGAGTGAGAGAGTGAGAGAGGTAAGGAGATAGAGCTAAGGAAGATAGATAGAGAGGAAAACTGAGATAGATATATAGATGTGAATGGAGAGGGAGTGATAAAGAGAGAGATAGAGAGAAGATGGATGGATATAGATGGAAAAGATAAATATATAGAGAGGGAGAGAGAGGGAGAGAGAGGGGAAAATTAGAGATTAAGAGATAGAAATATAAAGATATAAGAAGTGATATAGAAAGAGATGTATATAGAGAGAGAGCTATATATGGAGAGATAAGGAGAGAGTTAAAGAGACCTAGAGAGATAGAGATATGGGAAAGAGATAGAGAGTAAAATAGAGATATAGATGTTGAGGTCTATGAAGAGGAAGAGGAAGAGAGAATGATGGATAGAGAGGAGGATATATCTAGAGATAGAGAGAGAGAGAGAGAGAGAGAGAGAGAGAGAGAGAGAGAGAAAGAGATAGATATATAGATAGGTATAGGAATAGATAAATATAAAGAGATAGGGAGGTAGGATTAGATAGAGAGAGAAAGAGGAAGAGATGGATATATAGAGGAAGAGGGAGGGGGAAAGATATATATAGTGGTGTAGGGGCACCTTTAGGCCATATAGTCAAATTTGGTAAAATTTTGGTTTTATGCTACCTTTTTTTTTTTGTGTTCTAATAAGGTCATTTATTACCATTTGGAATCATTTTGATCCATTTTGGAATGTTCTAGGTCCATTGGTCAAAAATTGTAAAAATTGTCAATGTTACTCAAAAAGTTATCAAGCAACTTTTGCAAAAAGTGGCAAAATGGTGTTTTATGAAAAAAATAGTTAAAAGATGTTTGTAAATAGTTGGAATGGATTTATAATTTATAAATACACCCTCCAAACTTGAATTGGGGGTTGAAATCATTGTGGTTGAAGATTTGGTAAATGAAAACAAGCTTTTTATGTGCATTTTCTCACGTTTAGACCTACTCTTTAATTTGGTATGAATTGTATGGACCACATATCAACCTAACCCCAATTTGAGTGTGTTGGAATGTGAATATAATTTCATTTTTTTTTTTTTCATAAATTTTCATTGAGTTATGAGAAAGTTATAACAATTTTACCATTAGCAGCCCTAGAAGACTATTTCCTCTGAAAGTTGCAGGTTGTTGCAGCAAGTTGTATGGATTGTACCTTTCATATTTTGATCTGAAAATAAATTTAAAAGTTTAGGCATTGAATCTAATTTCTTTTGCAAGTTTTTTGATCAATTTTCATTGGGATTTGAAAAATCTATAGCATTTTTTTGTAACAGCAGGTCTAAATCTGCCCTAGGATTTCTAGTAGGTGTAATTAATTGATATCTTGACTTCCTGCTATTGGAATTTGATGAAAATTGGTGGGGAGGTCTATTTTTATTCTTTCCATGACCCCTCCAAAGGAGAGGCATTAATTATTTTATTTTTGAAAGTTATGCAGGTCAGTGTGCTTCATTTTGCAAGATGACAAACATTAAACCCTAGATATTTGAGGGTTTCATGAAATAATGCATTGTATTGTGTTGATTGATGAAATGAAAGGTTGTAAGGAATCAATAGGCACTGTGAGGGAGTTATACTAGTTCAAGGATTTTTTTCTTTATTTTATTAGACAAAGAATATTCAACAAAGATTTGTAGCATTTTTCCTAAGACGAACTAGGACTTGCCTAGTGATTGAAAAGCAATGATTCTTTGTTTTTAAAGTGTCAAGATTGGTTGGAAGTAATCTTTGCTCTGCATCAAATTGGTATCAAACCCCACAAGATCTAGGTAGGAGCAATTAATTATTTTTATTGGCATTTGGTTAAATATGTTTGTTGCATATTGACAAGTTGATGAGAAGAGCTTGGATACCAAAAGACTGGGCAAGGAAGAAAGAAAAGAAAGCCCTAGGTGAGGTATCATGAGAAGAATACAAGAAGAGAGAGAGGATAGAAAGATGCAGCAACAAACTCAGAAGGAAAGCATTAAGAAGAAAGACGGGAAAGGGGCATCATCATTATTAAATAAATTGTTCAAAGTGGAAAATAAGCTATAGGAGGAAGAAATGGAAAAGATGATACAAGAAGAATAAACTATAGCCAAGAAAGAAAGTGAGATGGAAGAGGAAAGCTTATTCTAGAATACCTGCAAGTTCAAAGGTAAATGTCATCAAGTAGTGATCTTAGATATCTGCATGGATAATATTATTTCTGAATATATGGTAGATAAATTAGGTTTGAAAAGAATACAACACCCAATACCCTATTCAGTGACTTGGCTATAGATAGGTAACCGGGTAACTGTAAGTGAGTAATGCAAAGTTGAGTTTCATCTAGGAAATTATAAGGATGAAATATTTTGTGATATTATGCATTTGGATGTATGTCACATTTTGTTTGGAAGGTTGTGGCATTATAATAGGGAATCAAAGTATAACAGCACAAACAACACATATGAGTTGAGAAATGATGGGATGAAATATGTATTAATAGCCTTGAAGGATGAATGCATAGGAATTCAAAGCTTGTTGCTAAGTGAGAAGAAAAAAGTACATTAGTATGAGGCAAAAAAAATGAGATAATGGATGAGGTAATAAGTTTTGAAAACATGTTGTTTGAGAAACCAATTGAACAAGACATGGAAGAAATCTCATTTGAATTTTCTCAAACTAATGATAGTAATGGTGACATTGATGTTGAAGTGGGTGATGTTCAAGAAGAAGAAGAAGAGGCAATAAAATAAGTTGTAGAACACTCAAGGATAGTCCAAAGAGAGAAGATAGTCATGGAGGATAAGGAGATAGCATGGTTTTTGAGAGAAGAATCAAGAGTTGAGAATGTTGATGTCAAGGAGAATGGAAGAATGGATGAGCAATTCAAAACTGAAAAATAATGGTTGTGTAAGGTTGAGGTGAAGCCAAATATTTTGAAGAATCCTGAAGAGAAAAGAATGTGTGGCAAACAACGTGAGGTGGATGAAGAAGTGAAGTATGAAGAAGAAGAATATGATTTCTTTAATATGTTTGTTTCTTATGTAGGTAAGGAAGAAAAATTGGATGATAGTGAAAATAAATTTTCAATTGTAGTCCAAGCTCAAGCTAGACCAAGAAAACAAACAAAAGCACATGGTTACATTATACCCAGTTGGCCATGGATCAAGAAGTATGTTGTTGGACTGAAAAGCACAGGTGGACCAGTTGAAACATGTTTCATTGAGATCCAAAAAATGCAAACCATTGCACACATTCAAATGAACTAGAAGACAAGAAAGAAGATTCATCTTTGAGGTGGACCTCAAATTTTCTCTTCCCTGGGAGTATGGTGTAGGGGCACCCTCAGGCCATATGGTCAAATTTGGTCAAATTTTGGTTTTATGTTTCTTTTTTTGATGTGGTTTTTCTAATAAGGTCATTTATGACCATTTGGGATCATTTTGATCCATTTTGGAATGTTATAGGTCCATTGGATACAAATTGTAAAAGTTGTCAATGTTGCTCAAAAAGTTGTCAAGCAACTTTTGCAAAAAGTGGAAAAATGGTGTTTTATGAAAAAACTAGTTAAAAGGTGGTTGTAAATAGTTTAGATGGATATAAAATGTATAAATACACCCTCAAAACTCAAATAGGGTGTTGAAGGCATTGTGGTTGAAGATTTGGTAAATGAAAACAAGCATCTTTTGTGCATTTTCTCATGTTCAGACATGTTCTTTCATTTGGTATGAATTATGCATACATCATATAGACCTAAAACCAATTGGAGTGTGTTGAAACATGAATCTAATTTAATTTTCCTTTTTTTTCATAAATTTTCATCGAGTTATGAGAAAGTTATAGCAATACCATTAGTAGCCCTAGCAGACTATTTCTTCATAAAGTTGCAGGCTATTGCAGCAAGTTGTATGGATTGTACCTTTTATATTTTGATATGAAAAGAATTTTGAAAGTTTTGGCATTGAGTTGGATTTATTTTTCAAGTGGTTTGATCAATTTTCATTAGGATTTGTAAAATTTATAGCATTTTTGTAACAACAGGTCTGAATCTACCTTAGGGTTTCCAGCAGGTGTAAATGATTGATATCTTGACTTCCCACCATTGGAATTTGATGAAAATTGGTGGAGAGGCCTATTTTTATGCTTTCCACAACTCCTCCAAAATATATATCTTAATTATTTAATTTTTTCATGTTATGCAAATTTGTGTGCCTCATTTTGCATGATGACAGGCATAAAACCCTAGATGTTTGAGGGTTTCATGAAATAATGCATTGTATTGTGTTGATTGATGAAATGAAAGGTTTTAAGGAATCAATAGGAACTGTGAGGGAGTTATATTAGTCCAGGGATGTGTTTCTTGATTGGATTAGATAAATCATATTCAACAAACATTTGTAGTCTTTTTCCTAAGATGAACTAGGACTTGCCTAGTGATTGAAAGCAATGATTATTTGTTTGCAAAGTGTAAAGATTGGTTGGAAGTATTATTTGCTCTACATAATATAGTGATTGGGAGATATAATGATAGAGGTAGAAGGATATAAGAATAAATAGAGAGGGGTAGAGGGAGATACATGGAGATAAGTAGAGATAGATAAATAGAGATGTAGAGGAGAGAGAGAGAGAGATAGAGACAAAGAGGGAGAGACAGAGATATATAAATGGAAGGAGGGGGAAAGAGGGTAGATGGACTTGGAGAGAGGGAGAGAGAAGAAGAGAGAGGAAATACAAATCAATATATAGAGATGGAGAATGAGAGAGGAGGATATATAAATAGATGGAGATATAGAGAGAGATAGGGAGATAAATTTAGAGAAATATATAGATAAAAAAGAATAGAGAGATAGAATGAGTGAGAGGGAGATAGATAGAGAGAGAGAGAGAGAAATAGAGAGATAGATATATAGAGGAGAGATGGTATGAATAAGAGAGAGGTAAAGATAATGAGATATAGAGGGTAAAATAGAGGGGGAAAGAGAGAAATAAGGTGATAAAAATAGAAAATAGAGAGAGGGGAGAGATAGAGAGATAGAGATATAAATGACTAAATAGGGAGTGTGTGTGTGTGTGTTTATGAGTGAGATAGATATGGAGATGGAGATAGAGATGTATAGAGAGAGGGAAGGGGTGGATGGAGGGAGATAAATAAAGAGAGGAGAGAGAAGTAGAGAGATATATAAATATATAGAGAGGGGGGAGAGAGGGAGAGAAATAGAGAGGGGAGAAAAGTAGAGAGATATATAAAGTGGGAGTGATAGGGAAAGGTGGAGAGGAAGGGAGAGATAGGGGTAGAAAAAGGGAGAGGTAGAGGAGAAGTAGAGAGATATAGAAAGAGGGATTGATAGGGGAGAGGGAGAGAGAGGGGGAGAGGGATACAGAGGGAGATATAGGAGTATAAAGAGGGAGATATAGATATAACTTAGGAAATATAGAGACAAAGATGAAGACAAAGATGAAGACAGAGACAAAGATGGAGATGGAGATGGAGATGGAGATGGAGATGGAGATGGAGATGGAGATGGGGATGGAGATGGAGATGGAGATGGAGATGGATATGGAGATGGAGATGGAGATGGAGATGGAGATAGAGATGAAGATCAACATGAAGATAGAGATGGAGATGGAGACAGAGATGAAGACGGAGGGAGAGACAGAGATGAAGTAGAGGGAGAGTGAGAGATAGATAAAGAGAGAGAGGAAATAGGGATATAGATATGGAGAGATAAATATGTAGAGAGGGAGAGATGAAAGGGGAGATTAAGAGGAAGAGGTAGAAGTAGACATATAAAGATACATATGAAGAGATATAGATAGGGGAGAGAGATAGAAAGTAAAATAGAGTTGTATATAGGGGTGTAGGAAGAGAGAGATGAAGATACAGGGAGGGAGATGGATAGAGAGGTTGAAATATCTATAGATAGAGAGGGAGAGAGGAAGATAGAGGTAGAGATAAAGATATGGGGAGAAATAGAAAGAGATATGGAGAGGGGTAGTGGGAGAGATAATTATAGAGAGATATACGGAGGCAAGAATATAGAGAGGAAGAGACAAAGAGTTATATAGGAAGAGGTAGATAGATAGAGAGATATATATAGAGGGTGAGATATAATTATAGAGAGATAGAGATATAAGGATATATAGAGAGAGGGAGAGAGTGAGAGGGAGAGAGAGGGAGGGAACTATACAGAAGGGGATATAGAGAGATAGAGGTGGATAAAGGGAGATAGGGAGATATATATATATAGAGAGAGAGAGAGGAGATAGGGAGAGATATAGATAGACGAAGTTATAGAGAGATAGAGATCTAGAGAGAGATATAGAAAAAGAGAGTGAAGGAGAGAGGGGGAGATATAAAGAAATAGTGATAGAGATATAGAAGTGGAGATAATAATATATAGATAGAGAGGGAGAGGGAGAGATAATAATATAGAGATAGAGGGGGAAAGAGTGAAAGAGAAAAGAGTTAGAAGATATAATTAATATAGGGGGAGAGAGGGAGATAGATAGATAGAGAGAGTAGAGAGATATAGATAAAGATAGGGAGGAAGAACATGGAGTGTGTGTGTGTGTGTGTATAAGTGAGAGATATAGAGATAGATATGGATAAAGAGAAATATATATAAATATATAAAGAATAAGGAATAGGTAGGAAGAGAAATAGAGATAGGATAGAGGAGAATTAGTAGAGAGATAAAAATGAGTGATAGGGATAGAGGGAGAGAGAGATAGAGATAGAAAGAGGGAGAGACAGAGAAGATAGATATAACTTGGGAAAGGTATGGAGGGTGAGAGAGATATGGATATGAGAGGGAGAGGGAGAGGGAAATATAAAGAGGTAGAAAGAGGAGAGATGGATAAAGAGAGATAAATTAGATAGAGAGGGAGAAAGAGGTAGATATAGAAGGAGATATAGGAAGAAGCAAAGGGAGAAATATATATAGAAATAGGGAGATACAAAGAGAAAGGGAGAGATGAGCAGATAGAAAGATAAATATAGATATAGGAAGTTATATATAGAGATAGGTAGAGATATAAAGAGATAAGGATATAGAGATAAAGAGAGTGAGATATAGAAGGATAAATATGAAAAGATAGACACAGGTGGAGAGCGATGGAGAGGAAAATAAGTATATAGATATAGGGGTTTAGGAAGAGGGGGAGGGGGAGAGGGGGAGAGTGAGAGAGATAGATGTATAGAGATTTAGAGATAAAAATTAAGAAAGGAAGAAAGAGTTAGAGATGAAAATGGAGGGAGAAATAGATAAAGAGATAAAAATAGGTAGAGGGGGAGATAGATATAGAGAGATAAGGAGGTAGTAATAGAGGGGGAGGGATCTTAGTTTATGGCTAAGGTAATGGGGGTTTTCTCCTCCCTCTTTTGTCACTAGTGGGTTTAAGGGGTGGTGATAGATTCTAAATCCCCCTAGTGGGGGTTCAAGGGAAGCACCCTTGAAGAGATTTATTAAATTACCTTGTAAATAGTATAAAAGCTATGTATCATGAGATTTTTTTGTAGCTGAGTGGGGAGAGAGGGTGAAGGAGGGAGAGACAAGAGGATATAAAGAGATGGAGGTATAGAAAGGGAGAGAGATAGGCAGAGAATGGAGAGGAGAGTGAGAATATATACTTTTTTTTTATTCTATGATAGACATAATGTGAGCACATTATAATATGCTCACATTATATCACACTCATGTTATAGAGTTCTCACATTATACCATGCTTGCACTCTGGTTTGGTAGTTACTAAGCCTAGGCTCAATCACTATCAAGCCATAACACAAGAGAATTATAATGTGAGTGTGTTATAGCATGCTTGTGTTATTCATAAGATGAACGAAAAAAATGGTTGAGGCCACTTTTTGGTCCCCCATATTTTTCTTTTAGCCAAACCACATGGGCTTAATTAAACCACATGTTTGTGTCAACAAACTAGAATAAAATTTTGGCACTTGGTATTATATGAGTTTAAATCATGTCACACTATTATCAACATGAAAAAATTTATATACATGTATGACATATATTAGTATATTATTAAAGGTCTAGTTGATTACCCATTTGTATAAGATGGTGTCTCATATATTGTATAAGTAGAGAATTTCCTACCAAAAAATGATTATATGCATCACTATATAGATTCTCTTTTAAAAATTATAGTGAGGGTGAGTGCAGGATCATGATGGGCCAAAAAGTGACAATAGGACAAAATATATTTTACTTAGCCAAAATCGTGAAACATAAATTTGACTTTTTGTATGGGTTAGATAAAATTTGATTTTGTTTTGGTAATACCAAACCAAAACTGATAGTTTTTAGTAATGAATATCCATTAATAATGGATATCCATTTCCCACAAGTATTTTCATAAATTTTATGCTTTTAAAATGGATATCCATTTTACAAGCAAAAAGAATATTTGTTTCCTACAAGTATTTTCATCAATTTTATGTTTGAAAAGAAAAATAGATATCCATATTAAAAAGCCCCAAAAAGCACACTTCAATAAAATCGACATAAATTTTGTGTTTCTTATTGAAATTTTGACTTTCTATAGGTATTAGAAAGGAAATTCAGAAATCTACACAATGGGTAGGATAATTTTGATAGAATATGCACCAAAAATTTATTATAATCATTTGAAGTTTCTCCTTCATTTTTAAAATTTAAAATTCTCATAACTCTTGCATAAAAAAAAAAAATTCATGTTTTTTTCCAATAATCATCTCAAAAGAATTGAAAAATTAAGAAGTAATTTAAGTAATGAAAAAATTATATTTTTGTAGTACAAAGAGTAAAAAAAAATCATAAATCATCATAGAATGCCTCTCTTTTTTCTTTGATCCTATACACACATTTTTCCCAAGTTGAACTAGGAGAACTATCTCTCTCTCTCCATCTACCTCTTCCCTCTCTCCCTCTCTCCCTCTATATATTTAGCTATATCTCCCTCTTTCCCCCTCTCCTCTCTCCCTCTCTACCTATCTCTCCCCCTTTCCCTTACTCTAGCTCTATCTATATATGTCTTCTCTCTCTCCCTCTCTACCTAGCTTTCTCCCTTTCTATTCCCCTCCATCTTTCCTAGATTATTTATCTCTTCATATCTCTCCATATTTCTATCTCTATCTCTCCCTCTCTCCCTCTATCTATATCACTCTTTTCTATGTCTCTCTTCTTATCTCTCTTTATTTCTCTCCCTCCCTCTCCCTCCCTCTATATATTTATATAATATTTATCTCCATATCTCTCTCACTCATGCACACACACTCTCCCTATTTCTCTATCCCTATCTCCCTCTCTCTATCTCTCCCAATCTCTCCATTTATCTCTCCCTATCTCTCTATACCTCTATTAATTTTATCTATCACCTCCTTTCTCTCACTCTCTCACCCTCTATCTATATCTCCATATCTCTCCTTATCACTATATATACCACATTATCTCTACCTCTCTCTTATTCATTCTCTCTATCCATTTATATCCATATATTTCTCTACCTCTCTCTCCCCATCCCTCTCTAGATATCTATGTATCCCTCTAGAATTATATCTCCCTCTCCCTCTAGATATTGATCTATAGATCTCCCCTCTTCTTCTCTCTACCTCTCTACCTATCTCTCTCCTTATCTCTACCTCTATCTCTCTATCTACCCCCTCTGTATCTATCCCCCCCTCTCCCTCTCTCCTCTATCTCCAACCTCTCTATCTCTTTATATCTCCCTCTTTCTCTCTACATCTTTATCTCTCCCTCTCAATATATGTTTCTCTCTATCACTTTATCTCACCATCTATATCTATCTATCTCTCTTTGTATTCCTTTATAACTCTCTATCTCTTCCTCTCTATCTCTCCCTCTCTATTCCAAACTCCATATATTTATATATTTATCTCTCCCTTTACCTCTCTCTATCTCTATATCTATTCTCTCCCTCTCACTCTATCTTCCTCTCTACCTTTATATATAGAGAGAGAGGGTGAGTGGAGATAGAGAGAAGTAGAGAGGGAAGGTCAACTAGGTAAATAGGAGATAGAAGATAGATATATAAAGGGAGAGAAAGGGGAAAGAAAGAGGTATGGAGTGAGAGGTAGGTAGAGAGAGGTAGAGAGGAGATAGAGAGAATTAGAGAGTGGGGGAGGAAGAGAGAGGTAGTGTGGGAGGGATATAGCGAGAGTAGGTAGACAGAGAGGAAGATGGATATGGGAGATAAAGAGAATTAGAGATAGGGAGAGAGTGGTAAGGTGGGAGGGATAGAGGAAGAGGTAGATAGATAGAGGGATGGTGAGGGGATGTAGAGAGAAGTGTAGAGGGAAGGGGAGAGAGAGGTAAGGTGAGATGGATAGAGTGAAATGTAGGTAGAGTGAGAGGGTGAGGGGAGATAGAGATAAATAGAGAGGGAAGGGGAGAGAGAGAGGGGGGGAGGACAAAGAGAGGGAGGCAGAGGTAGGTAATGAGAGAGATATAGAGTGGGAGGGATAGAGGAATAATTAGGTAGAGAGATAGGGTGAGTGGAGATAGAGAAGTTGAGAGAGAAGGTGAGAGAGGTAGAGAGGAGACAGGGTGAAGAGAGATATAGAGATATATCTAAATGGAGAGATAGAATGACGAAGGGATGGAGTGAGAGGTGGATGGAGAGGGGAGATAGAGATAAGTAGATAGAAATGGAGGGAGAGTTAGAGATAGAGAGTTAGGGTGGGAGGGGATATAGGGAGAGGATCCTCCACTCAGCCTCCCTCTCTCTACCTAAATTTCCCTCTATCCCTCCCACCTCACCTCTTTCTATGTCTCTACTCTTTATCTCCCATATCCATCTTCCTCTATGTTTACCTACCTCTCCCTATATCCCTCCCACCCTATCTCTCTATCTCTACCTCTCCCTCCCTCCATCCATCCCTCCATATCTACTTCTCTGTATCTCCCCTTTCTATCTCTCTACCTAACTCTCACTCCCAACATCATTCCCCCTCTCTCCCTTTATATATATATGTATATGTATATTTTATCTCTCCTTGCTACCTCTCTCCCCTTCCCTCTATACTTCTCTCTATCTCCACTCACCATCTCTCTCTATCTACCTACCTCTCCCTCTATCGCTCCCACCCTACCTCTCTCTCTCCATTCTCTCTCTACTTCTCTCTATCTCTTCTCACCCTCTCTCTCTACCTGCCTCTCACTCTATCCTTCCCACCTTACCTTTCTCTCCCCTTCCATGTGTACTTATCTCTATATTCCCTCACCCTCTCTCTCCTTACCCACCTCTCTCTATATCCCTCCTACCTTACCTCTATCTATGTCTTATTTTTTTCTCCCATATCCATCTTCCTCTTTTACTACCTACCTCTCCCTATATGCTTCCTACCCTACCTCTATATCTCTATCTCTCCCTTCATTCCTCCCTCTCTACTTCTCTCTATCTCTCTCTTTACATACCCCTCACTCCATCCATCCCTCATCCCCGTCCCTCTCCCTTTATATATCTCTCTAGATATTTGTTCTCTCTCTCCTCTCTACCTCTCTTAACTTCCTTCTCTACTTCCCTTTATCTTCCTCTCTCACATTCCCTCTCTATTCTCTATAGGAGTGATAGGGATAGAGGGGGTGAGATGGAGAGAGGGATGGAAAGAGAGAGAGATATCTATAGATAGTTATGACTTGAGAAAGATAGATAGGGAAGAGAAAGGGAGATAGATAGGCAAAGAGAGGGATAGGGATGGGGACAAAGACAAGGGCAGAGAGAGAGGGAGAGAGTTGGGAGGGAGAAATAAATAAATATATAAAGAGAGAGATGTGGAGAGGGGGAGAGTAAAATAAATCCAAAATATACACTTGTATATTGAAAAAGATGAAATATCAATGATGCATGAAATGTGAAAATGAAACCTTAAAGTGGTTGCCAAGGATGGGTAGGGTAAGCAAAATTGATTTCACAAGCAAGATAATAGAGAAAGGTGTAAAATATAAATTAAATAAAAAATTGGTCATGTAAATAGTTTAAAATATAAAATTGAGATGCAAATATCGTAAAATTATAAATATAAGAAAACCTAATATGAATAAGAAACCACACAATAAGACTATGTTGTATAGGATTGATTAGGTTTACTAAAATACAAAGAGGTCTAAAGAGGGACAAGAGATAGGAAATGGATGGAGAGGTAGAAAGATAGTTCTAGAGCTTGGGAGAGATAAATAGAGAGAGATAGTATGGAGGGAGGTATATGTATGTGTAATGGCATGAATTTGTACCCATAGGAAAATTCCACATTTATGGTACCTCCTACCTTAGAAAATTAAATCTGCTAATGCATTCGCATGACCACTATCCTTTTCCTATCCAAATGGTAGTTGTTTTATGTGTCAGTGGGGGATATTTTGTCTAGGACGCTAGCATGGTGTGCAAATATCTACGTAGCGTGCTACCGTCCTAATAGGATTCCCACCTTTGGAATCGGAAGAGGCGTTACACTCCTCCATTGGACACAAAGTGTAATGCTTACTACTCCCTTACCCAACTTCAAATGGATCTTTTTCCTCCATTTTCACCTTTAAAATGGCTATCTCATTCATTATTTCATGCTTCTTGATCATCTTCACACTTTGAGCAACTCTCTTCACTCTCTTCACTCACTTTTAGCTCCTTCAAGCATCACCACCTCCATTGAAGCTACAAGTTAGTGTTTTGTTCATTCACTCTCTTCACTGTTGCGTAACAGTGGTCTTTGAAGGCTTGCATTTTTATCCTTCCTCCATTTTCCTTAATAGCACTTGGTTGAGAAGGTGATATCCTTCAACTTTCCACTCACCTTGCATTATCGTATTTGATATCTTAGCATATTGTTATTTATGTATTGCTTAGTATTTCCATTTCAATAGCTTTCTATCATCTTTCTACAATCATTGCTACCTGGTTGTCTATGGAGGTGGAAACACCAAAGTGGGGGACTGACTAAGGTAGTCCTCTAAACATAGCCCCACCATTTTCCCATATTTTGTGTGTAGTTTCTCATTGAGGTGAAGATATTGAAGATATCAACTCATGGGAAGGAAGGTGCACTTTCCTCACCCTTCTTTGTCACTTCGTAGAATATATTAAGTTAAAGTATTCTTCTTGTTATTCTGTCATTTTTCCACTTTTTGTTTCCATTGTTAAATTTAACTTCATTAGTTAGGTCATTAGTCAATTTTCTGCGACTTCATATTATACTCTGCACTATTTGGGTGAGTGCAGGATCATGGGGTCCAAAAAGTGGCGATATGACAAAAATTGGCTGACAATTTTTTTTTAATCCAAATTTGATGAAGAAAAAAGGGTTTATTCATAAAATTGTCAACTTTCCAAAAATATAAGATATTCCTTATTTGGAATTAAATAAATAATTATTGATTTTATACATACATTCTGACTAAAGTCTTGATTGATAGGCTGATTGAAAAAAACTATAATTCTTAAACAATTTCACATTTTTGGAATATAAAAGATGCAACACACTCTATGCTTCCCATTCTATAGGATAAAAAACAAAAATTGAATTTCATAAATTTTTTACCAAGTTATGGTGGTCAGAAAAATAAGTTTTAATATTTTAAAAAAAAATTAATAAAAAATTCATAACTAATTCTTTACTTGCAATTTATTTTTTTAAATGCAGCACATCCAAACATGTGTCCTCTACTTATATTAAAATTTTCAAATAAATATATTATTTATTTCTTGTACTTAGGTTGGTTAGACATACACCTATTTATTTTATTTTCTTGAAAATTTAGTACTACTACATTGAAATTTCAAATTTTCAGGTCAAATAGATTTACTTTTTTCCAAAAAAGGAATAGTAACTTAAAAACTACATTAAATTTTCTACAAATTTTATACTTACATTATTTTTAGATTATGTTAATAACTTATTCAAATTTTTATGTCAAGTTGACTAAGTCTATTTTTCTAAATTATCATTGCCACTTAAGGGCCTAGTTTGGACCCCCATGATCTTGCACTGACTCTTCTATCTATATGGATGCCAATGCACCACTGAGACACCAATGCGGCACACTGGAGTCCATTTCCCATGTTGTAGTCCTTTGATGGTGAGTTGTTTGGGTTGCAGTTTGGCCTCTGAAAATCTACTCACTTGGCTTCCTAAAACATTTAGGCTTGTAGAAGGATAGCAGCAACTAGGTTGCTCTTCCTTTTAATCCTTTAAACTTTGAAATCTTCTAAAATGTTCCATTAGCTTGAGGCAAATAAGGGAAACCTATTGTTCTAGACTCTCCCATGACTTGAAGTCATGAGCATTTGGTCCCCTCCTCTATATTTTAGTGAGCCCATCGTGAATAACATAGTGTATGTTTCCTTGTGTGGGGATTCCTCCTCCCATATCTTGTGTGGGTTGTAGACTTGAGGTTTGTAAAACTTAATGAGCTTTACAACTCAATCTACAACTTCCAGGTACATTGTACAAAGGAGTGTGTGACACCAACACCTAGAGATGGATTTCTCAAAGGTCACTATTGGTTTCACTTCTCAAGAGATGGTCTTAAGGGTAGAGAAGAGTTTCTTTGATGAGACCACTCATCCCCCTACCCATCTTATCTATCCTATGACTCCACCTCTAAATCACGACGATTCTCTCTCTATTCCTACAGAGCATCTCAACTCTAGATAGAAGGCTATTGGATCTCACAAATCATTTGGGGAAAGAATTAAACATGGATAGGGAAGCTAAGATTTTCAATGAGATGAGATATTTGCTGGAAAAAGATCAGGTGGGCTTGGAGCTCCTTCGGGGAATTACTGACATAGTGGAAATGTATGTCTCCTCATACAACCCTGGATTGGGTATTACCCGAGGTTCCAGGACCAAAACCTTTGGAAGACATGTAGAAGTATTGATTCCTATAACCTCAGTGTACATAGCTAAATCAATCCCTTCCTTCAACACAATCCTCATGCTCGAGGCACCTCCAACCATCAAAGTAAAAAAAATCCCTCTTAGTTTCAGTGTTATTCCTTCTAACTCTGGTAGTGGCAACTTTGGGGCTCGTTTCAGCTCTAGTAGTGGAAGCCTTAGCAGAATGGGGGGTGGTTCTAGTGGTTCTAGTGGCTTTGGTGGTTTTGGTGGTAGTTCCACTGATCATGTTTCATCATCTGACCCCATTATGAATGCTCTACTACAAAATATGAGCCAAATACAAAAATAGTTGTCAAACCTATCTTAGGCCACCTCCCAGTCAATCTTTAAATCCTTCTTCTATCATAGTCCTCTTTTTATAGCGATTGTGAATACTCCCTTCCCCAAGGGAATGAAAATTCCTAAATTTGAGAATTATTGTGGTAAGGGAGACTCGTAAACACATGTGTCGGTATTCAATACGATGTGTACAGACTTATTTCACTACGATTCCTTGATGGACAATTTATTTCCTAGAGTGGTACTATTCCTTTCCTGTTAAGTCCATATTCTCATTTGATCAACTATTAAATTAGTTTCTCTAGCAATTCCAGGTGAACATCGGGCTGAAGATAGCCTTTCCAGATCTTATCCAATGTAAGTAGGGAGATCACAATAAGATAATTGACTTCATTGCTTAATATCAATCGATATTCTCATAGATCTCTTACCATCTATTCAACTCAGATGTGTATAAGGTTTTCATCAGTAACCTCTAGAGGTCATGACAAGAGAAGTTTTCTTTGATGAAATACCCTTCTTTCACACATTTGTGTGTAGCCTTGTGGTAATACTAGTAGATGATTCCCTAATTTTGGGGATCCTCCTCATGTTTCCATCCTAAGGGTAGGTCCATTGTTTCAATCTCTGGTAAGGGTAAACTTGTGAATTTTGTTGCCACATCTAGTGACAAATGCCTCAAACATCACTGACAGTTCAAAACAATTTCTGAATCTTATTCCTCTATCTTGAAAAAAATATTGAAGGATAAAATAATAACCTTACCAAATCATTGACCCCTTACTGAGCCTTATCCTAATTGGTATGAAGAAAACACATTCTTCCAATATCATCAGATTAACAGACACAATACTGAGTGATGTATGTGTGTACATCATGAGATACATGATCACATTGATGATGGTACTATCCTCAATGGGAAAAAGTAGAATGTGAATAAATATATGGAAAAATCTAATAGTGAGTTGTAGATTTACACAGACCCATTTTTGTCACACTTTGTGAACTTTATTGTTGAGCCTTCAAACCCTTATGAGGAATTCCTTTTAAAGTACATCAATATGGTCTTGCTTACTTGCATTCCCTTGGCTCAAACTATGACTAGCTCATTAGATTTAACCTTTACATCATAAGATGTGCTCATGAATGGGAAGCATTCTCCTCTATACATTCCCACTCACCTCAAAGGAAACATTGTGACTAGGATCCTAGTGGATCCTATCAGTCATGTGAAAGTGATCATAGAGGAGAAATTACTTCTAAATTTTCTTCATAAGGAGGGATACGAGAAGATTAAAATCACCATATATACCCACAATGGACTCTCACTTACTCCCCTTGATTCTATCTCTCTTTCAGTCTTGGTAAGTCCCAAGGCCATGAATGCTCTTTTCGATATCATCTTTGATTCTGACTTGTTCAAAGTGAAGCTAGTCATCCCATGGCTAGTTTCCATGAATACAGTCCCTTCGGTGATCCATAAATGCTTGAATTTCTCTCATGAGGGCTCTATGCACATAGTGCATGATATCGGGTATGAGCCTTTGGTGTCACGTGGAGCCTATTTTCTAGATCACTTTTGGTCTACTCTTGTTGGTTCACTTCCTCCAAGAATGGACCTATTGTATCATACTTATGTTAAATAAAAGAATGGGGGCATAGCACAGAAAGTGACCAACCCTCCTTCCCCTTATGCTATTTTAGTTAAGGCTTCTATGATCGTGAAATAGCAGGTTACCTCCTCCTCTAAAAAGGGAAAGGGAAAGTCTGCTTGGACCTAGGAGCCTTCCTCTTCTTCTATTGTTTCATCCACTTTTACCTCCCACCCTTCTATGGAACCTTTGGCTTCTACTCCCATGCCTCACATGGGGAGTCCAGTGGTACCCACTTGGTGAAAGGCCAAGCGTCAAGTATTCGAGCTTCCCGTCTTACCCATGATGTAGAGACCTATTTTCTATGGTAAGGGGAAGGGTCCCCATGGAGTTACCTCTATGTTTGAACCTCCATGGCATCCTACTAATCCTACCCCTAGGGTGGAAAATGGAAAGAGGCCCACTACCAAGGCACTTGAGTTTGCTTCTCCTCTGATTGTTGCTTCTATTTCTACATCTCTTCCTCATGTTTCTATCCAAGATTCACCCCCTATGTTGGAAATGGTTGTGATGGACAATCCCATGGCAGAAAAAAATCCTTCTTCTCCTCCTCAAGCTTTAGCTTCTAGCTCTCAAAGTTGAAGAAACCACATTGCATGTGAGTGGAAGCATTGAAGAAAGGATTTGGCTATTGAGCAAGCTACCTTGCAAAAGGTAGAAGAGGATTCAACAACTCCTACTTTGGCATCTCCTGATATGGCCCCCTCTTCTACCCCTTCTGCTTCAATTCTCGTCACCTCAATCTTTCTTTTGGATCCCTCACAAGCATGAATGATCCTCACCCTAAAATGGTGCAAGTTTTCATCACTCACTCGATTGAGCCACCTCTCCTAATGTCTCTTCTGAACATCCCACATTTTCTTAAGCTTGTGGATATGTTTAATACCTTGGTGGTGTCTACTACAGTTCTATCCTCTTCCTCATCAACTTCCACTTCTTCTGTGGGGATTCAAATCCTCCAATAAGCATAAGTTTGAGGATGAACTTGCTTCTAATGGGGGTCAGAAGAAGGGATCACCTTCCTCAAGAGAGGATTTTGCTTTGGCTCTCACCATCCTAGTGATGGAGGCAGCCCCAACATCCCTTGATTTTGTCACTGCCCCTGAGTCTTTTAATCAAGTTGGCAATGAATCTCAGGAACCTCCTTCTTCACCTACCCAGTTGACACATAACACTCCTATCAAGTGCATGTTCAACTCGATGGATGATTTCTTGGATTTGTCAATGATCTTTGCAAGATCAATGATGCTTACCTCATAAGAGTTCAATGAAGTTATAGGAGAGTCGAAGGGTGTTCCCCTTGCTATCTTTCCCTTACAATCTCATCCGCCTTCTCCCTATAATGATCTAGATTAGGAGGATGATGACCTCCTTGTTGATGAGGACTAAGAGAGAACCTCTTCTTTATCTATAGATTAGATTTGTGTATGTGTTGTGTTTCCCCTGTGCTTGTTTTATGTGTTCGTAGAGGACCCTTGTCACCCTCTTAGGTGATTAGATACAAGAGTGTTTTTTGTTGTAAACTTCTTCTATTTGTTACATCATTCTTATATATGTTGTATCTTGATTTTTGACAATTTAGGACGATGCAAAGTGTTGGGGGGTATCTAGGCCTCCCTTCCATGTTGACCCAATTTTTTCAATTTTCATTTTGTTTTCATGTACCCTTTTTCATGATCTGATATAGTTCGGGATTGATCTCAATTTATATGTATATTATATTATATATATTTATCTATATCTATGAGTAGTTATGAACCAAAATTATCAAATCACCCTATCTGTTGATTTTTGTCTTTGTTGTTTTGTCTTTATTTATCTTTCTCTCTTCTTTGCTTGATGTTGTGATGTTTATGTGTTGTCACTCGCGTATGCAACAACATATCCATGTCTACATCTTGTCATGTATCATGGCCCACGACATCTCTACATGATCATCATTTCGTTAGGATGCAATGTGCTCCTTCAATTCACATGCACTATCCTAAGGGGGGCCTACCTCTCTAATTTTCAATAAGGTGTGTTCGGTGGCCAATGAATCCCTTGTTGAAAATCTTTACATTTTTCAAAAAATCACATCCTTCACAAAAGATCCCCTTACCAAGATTTTCTTTTAAAATCAAATTTGTAGAAAAAATAAGTAAGAATTCACCTTCAAGGAGGCCATTCTTCTTTTTTTTTTCAATTCCTTGACAAAAGAGAATCTTTCAAAAGGATTCCTTGATGACATGACCGTTTACAAAATTTTTGTCACTTTTCAAATAGAATGTCCCTTGAGTGGACCCCTCTTTATTTTGAAGGGTTCTTGAGGGATCCCTTTCAAAGCTTCTCCTTCAATTGATTGTTCTAAGATATGATTGTCTATCTATTTGCATGAATTTTTTCTTGCCTAAATATGTTTCATCTATATATTAACATGTTTCTTTGCAAGACCAAGCACCTATGGGGATCAATAAGACTCTACAAAGCCTTTCACATCTAGCCTACCTCAACACTGAACACTTGTGGCACCTCCTTTGCAGGATCAAGCACTTGTGAAATGTTTTCATTTTGTAGGACTGAGCACCTATTGAACCCTTTATTCATCTTTTGTGAGGTTGAGCACCTATGGAACCAACTCTATAGGACTGAGCACCTATAGATGGTTTTTTTCACCTTCTGCAGGACTAAGCATGCAACACTTTTTTTCAAATCTCCATAGGACCAGGTACCTATGGAGCCATCTCTCTCTTACACCTGAGCTTTCGAGATTACAATCTTCTTCCTCAATAGTTTAGGTATACATTCCTTAGCTTTCACTCTACTTTATCATGCATTTTCTAACACTTATGCTCACGAAAGTGGGGGAAAAATGAAATGGAATTAATTTTCACCCCTAAGAAAATTCCTCATTTATGATACCTCCTACCATAGAAAATTAAATTTGATAATGCATTCCTACAACCACTATCCTTTTCCTATCCACTTAGTAGCTATTTTGTGTGTTGGTGAGGGATATTTTGTCTGGGATGCTATAACGGTGTGTGGATATCTATGTGGAGCATTACCATCTTGACAAGATTCCCACCTCTAGAATCCATAGAAGCATTACACTTCTCCATTGGATGCGAAGTGAAACACTTACTGCTCCCTTGATCAACTTAAAACAACTCTTTTTCCTTCGTTTTCACCTTTCAAATAGTTATCTCATTCATTATTTCAAGCTTCTTGATAATCTTCACACTTTGAGAAACTCTATTCACTCTCCTCACTCACTTTCAACTCGTTCAAGAATCACCACCTCCATTGAAGCTATAGGTTAGTTTTTTTGTGTTTCACTCTATTCGTTCTTGTAACAACATTGGTCATTGAAGGCTTGCACGCTTGCTCCTTTCTTGATTTTCCTTGAGAGTACTTGGTTGAGAAGGTGATATCCTTCCACTTTCCACTCAATTTGCATTATCATATTTGATATCATGGCATATTTTTATTTACATATTACTTGGTATTTCCATTTCAATATATTTCTTTATCACATTTCTATAATCGTTTCTATTTCGCTATCTATGGAGATGGAAACACCAAAGCAGGGGACTAACTAAGGAAATCCTCTAAACATAGCACCAACATTTTCCCATCTTTTGTATGCTAGTTCTCATTGAGGTGAACATATTGAAGATATCAACTCGTGGGAAGGAAGGTGTGCTTTCCTCACCCTTCTTTGTCAATTTCTAGAATAGATTAAGTTAAATTATTCTTCTTGTTATTCTATCATTTTTCCACTTTTTGTTTCCATTATTGTTGTTAACTTCATCAATTAGGTCGTTAATGGGTTTTTTGTGATTTCATATTGTACCTTTCACTTTATGTCCGTATGAACACCAACACACCACTGAGACACCAATGTGTCGTGCTGGAGTCCGTGTCCCACATTGTAGTCCTTTGATAGTGATTTTTCTGGGTTGCAGTCTAAGCTCTGAAAATATGCTCACCTAGGTTCCTAAAACATCTGGGCTTGTAGAAGAATAACAACAACCAGATTGCTCTTTCTTTTTAGCCTTTAAATTTTGAACTGTTCTAAAATGTTCCATTAGCTTGAGGTAGATTAGGGAAGCCTATTCTTCTAGACTCTCTCGTGACCTAGAGTCTTGAGTAGTTGATCCCCTCCTCTACAATAAGTATAGAGAGAGTGTGAGAGGTGAGAGGGAGAGATATAGAGAGATAGCTAGAGGGATAGGTAGAGAGAGAGAGAGACAGTTGAGATTGAGATAAGTAGAGAGAGAAGGATGTAGGGTAAGTGCAAGAATTTGGGTCTAGGAAGAGGGGAAGTTTCGGCCAAAAAAAATGTTGAAAGGAATGGGTACCTATTTGGGAATGGGATCTCAAGCCTTAGATCAGGATCTCGTTTCTAAATAGGTACTTGTTTTAAAATGAGTACCCATTATAAAAATATAACGAGTACCTATTCTAAAAAAATTGAAATTTGAACCGACTTTTTGCTTTGGTTTTAGGCTCAGGAATGGTTTGGTAACCCAACCCTTAGCCTTTGACCTACATCTAAAATTTAAGGTAATGTCAATTGAAATGCCTAACTTTGGCAATATAGTTGATGAGATTTTTTTAGAATTAATTTATGAAAATAAAACCCATTATAGATCATGATGTCTAGTTTTCAAATATGTAATTTGTTTTATGACAGGATTATGTTTCATATTTTTTAATTAATTTCTAAGAAAATTGGTCTATAAACTTGAAATATCAAGATATTTCATTTTTAATAACTTTTAATTTGTTAATTTTTTTGTAAAAAAAATATATGACATCAATATTCAGACAATTATCTATACAATGAAATATATATATTATTTTATATTATTTTAGGTCAAATTAGGGTGTCCATAGAAATAATATGAATGATAAGACAGATGGGAATGTAAGTTGTGGGTGTTCAGCTCCAACTAGTCATGGCCTGCATGGTGATCTTACTTCGTGCATGCTTTATTTTTTGTGCATTAGTTTTTGGGTGGACATTTAGGGGTGTTGGTAGGGGTTTTCTCATGGTAGAGTATTTTATTTTCTCTTTGGTGTGAAGTATTTTTCTATTACATTTCTTTAATAGTTCTACTTTATTTTTTCTACCTCCTTCATGGTTGCAGGGGTGTCTTTTGGGTTTTATTTCTGGTGTGAAGGTGATTCCTCATGTTTGAAGACTCCTTGGGTTATGGATCTTGAAAATACTCATGTTTTCTTGTATGTAATGGAATTGGATCATCTTAATAAAGTTTTGATTGGTGAGGGTTCGTCCTCTGTGAAAAGTATTTCTAGAATCAAGATAGTGAATGGGTGTTTGGGATTCAACCAAAGTCAATTGAAGATGATATTAATTACTAGAGCATTCATACCCTTATTTGAAAATTTATGGGGATTCATCTTTCTTTTCCAGCTCTTCAATCCAGGGCCTGATGAATGTGGAACCTAGAAGGTGATATGGAGATATTGTTGGCAACCGACAATTACTCTTTGGTTGTGTTTATTTGTGTGGTTTATAGAAATAGGGATTTTGAAGGGGGGCCTTATTTCTACAATCAAGTTGGTCTCTTCATAAAATCCTAGCATGTGGGTTTCAACTCTATAGAGGAGCTTCAATTAAAGGTCTTTTTCTGGGTTTGTCTTCCATGGCTTCCACTTGAGTTTTGGGGGAGTGATGTTTTGCATATGATTGCACTTCTGCTTGGGAAAATAGGTAGCTCGGCTCAACAAACTCTACATAAAAAGGTATTCTCATATGCTTTCATTTGTGTTCAAATTGATCTGAATAACCCCTTGCCAGATTTTGTTAAAAAATTTATGGGATTGTCTTCCTAGATCCAATAGCTTGACTATGAGACTCTTCCATTTAGATGTCAATTTTGTCATGAGTATGGGCACATGAAATTTCCTTGGTTTAATCACCTATCAATGTTGTTGCTACTGTTATGTCCAATTCAGAGCCTCAAAATGATAAAGGGAATTTCCTTATGGTTAAGGGGGCTACTAATAAGGAGGGCTTCATCCTGGTGAAGTCTCGTAATAAGTATAAAGGATTGAAGAGAACCCTCAAAGATAGATAGAATGATGAGTTTTTAAACCGTTTCGATGCTTTGGAGAACCTAGTTCAGGAGGAGGGCATTCCTATTGATATGAATTCTAGTATGTGAGCCTTGGGTGGAGATCTAGTAGAAATTGGTGTGATTGGTAACTAGAACTTGCCTTTGGATTAGGTTCAGGTTGGTCAGATGGAGATTATTCTCTCTGGTCAACCTCAAGTTGCCACTGTTCCATGTGAGTCTTTGGCCTTGGAGGAGTTTGGTGCCTTAGCAGATCTTGTTCCTTCTCAAGTGAAAGTGTCTCTAGATTTTTATAAATTTAGTAGATCTATGCATGTCTTGGTTTTGCAACAAAATACCCTCAAAAAGGGGCCTCAGGATAAATCTTCTAAAGTGGGGCACAAGAAAGACCACGAGAAGGTTAAATTAACAGGTGAGACATTAGTGGATTTTAGTTTGGTGAAAACCTTAGATGCCCACTTCTCCCAATGACATAAATGATAGTTATCTCATGGAATGTGAGGGGTATGAATAGTTTCCATAAACAAAAGGCTATTTGGGAGATGATCATGACTCATTTTCCTGATCTTGTTTTTATTCAAGAGACTAAATTATCTATTGATGGTATGTTGGATTGAGTGCCTAGTATCTAGAACTATGGCTTTTTTTAGTGTTGGGGCCCTTGACAACTCTAGTGTGGTGGTCTATTTGTGGGATCCAAGGAAGGTTGTTCCCTAGTGGTAGATCTCTAGTCATTCTTCTATTTTTACGGTGGCTTCTTGCTTGGACTCTAGTGAAACTTGTCTTTTCACTAATGTCTAGGTGCCTACTAATCTTCTTAGAAAAATGCCATTTTGGGCTCATGTTAGCTTGGTCTAGTCCCTTTCTCCTCTTCTTCCCTAAATCGTGGTAGGTGACTTTAATGTTATTTCTTGTTTGGAAAAAAACAGAGGTGGCATAGCCAGGCTAGATCCTTCTGCTTTTCTCTTGAGGGACAATATTGAATTTTTGAATCTAATTGATCTGAAACCAAATAATGGAATATTTACTTGGAATAACAAAAGAATTAGGGAGGATGCTATTTTTGAGAGACTAAATAGATTCCATGTCTCTTGTTATTGGGTTGGTTGTAAAGCAATTTTTCCTTAATCATTTTTTGATTTTCGGATTTTATATACTTTTGGCTTCGAGATGAGTCTGTGCTCAAATAAAAGTGTTTTTGAAAGGCATACAATACGCCACATGGTGTCTGTGTGAATTTTGATTATCATCTCTTTTTAGAAGAAGGCCAGGATACATGTCAAATTGGTGGATATTTTCTCAGGGGAAATTTTCTTAAACCTCAGAATCCCCGTCCGCTCGACACATCATCTCTTCGCTATAGGAAATTTGCACTTGTAAAAGCAATCTCTTTTGGAGTTTATCAGAGCATGTTGGGTCTTCCTTGTTTTCAGGATGGAAACTTCAAGTTGATGTTGCTTATCAATGTGATTGATCAACCATATTTCTTCCAGCCTATTTTCTAGGATTTGATTGCTTTCAGATAGTGATCTTTGCTAAATATCTAAAATGACTTAAATGAGGTAGTTGAGAATTAATGAGAAAATATTTTCATGACCTACCAAGATATCTAAGATTAGATCATGAGATATCAAATGCTGGCATTTGGCAGTGTTTACTTCTAGGATGTGGTGGTGGTTCTCTCTCTTTTCAACTATAAATGAGAGGTGGAAATCGAAGGAGGGGTTCTAGTTTCCTTTTTTAAAACAAAAGTTCTTTTAGTTTTCCTTAGAGATAGATATATTTTCATAATTAATTAGCAAAACACTGCTTTTCTCTGGCATGTTATATTATTTTTATTCAAATTATTATTAGATTGGCATTTGACCTTTGTTTTCTAAGTTCATTTGATATTTAAGCACGAACTATTTAGAAGAAATCTTTGAGACTATGCACATTATGGCCTTTATCAAGTTCCTTCTTTATGCTTTCATTTAGAATGAAACATTGTGTTAAGCTTAATTCAAATAATTTGAGTGGTTGATTTCCATGTTGTAGGCTTATGTGGTATGATAATAACTTGCTGAAATTGGATTATGTATGTTGAATTTTTCTAGTTTCTTTAAAGGGTTATTGTTTCTTCATATTATGCTATAATAAGAGGAAAGGTCTATGCAATTTTTGAATGTTTTTTCGTTAACCTTGGAAACTTTTATGCTTGATTGGAACTTAATGAGCACTACCTACTGGGACATTTGAAAGACTGCATTGTGCTTGTATTTAGCATTTGTTGTTTGTTCCCTTCCCAACAATGAGGGGTTGCAACATTCTATGTCTTATATATCATTCACAGAAAAGCAATTAGGTTTGAAATTTTGTAAAAGCTTTGGCGTATCACCATTTTATGTTTTATATTTACATTTCCTTCTACCCTTTTCTCCAAAACTCAAAGAAGAGTTGACTTTCTATAAAAATCCTAGGGGTATTTAGTGAGGCACAAATCAATCCCCCACTCATTGAATTTCCCATAAGGCTATCAGAGAGGCACAAGCTTGGATGATCAATTTTTTTTTTCTAGCATGCCCAGTGGGACTCGAAGTTTTTTGAATGTTTGATTAGAAGTTTGAAATATTTCTTAAATCAGGCCAAGGAAAGAAGCTAGAATTTTCATGCCCATAATTCAAACAAGAGAATCTTCAAGAGGTCATTTCCAATATTCTTAGTTACCTTCCTCAACATCTAGGAGAAGAAGACTTATAGGTTTTGTATCACTTGTAAGGAGTAATAGAGCGAGAAATGAGAGCCCAGAATTTAGAGCCTTATCTACTCCACCTGTGGGGGGAAATTTCCAAATTAGAATACTAGAATATCTTATTCATAGGAATCTATTTTCCATGGCTCACATAACTACCCCTACTCCTAGAAATTTTGTAACATGGGATAGTGGCAGTCCACTATAACCACCTACGAACCCATATGTATGGCCTACCATACTCTCTAATGCCCTTAAGGCTATTCCAAAATTTTCTAGAGAAGACTTCGAAACCCCCTTTGAACACCTTCAAGATATAATGGAGGTATGTAGGGTACATAACATAGTGGAGGAAAATATTTCTCTTAGACTATTGGCCACCTCTTTCAAAGAAAAAGCTCAAGATCGGTATTGATCTTTGCCTTTTGGTTCTATCTTCTCTTAGAATCAACTCAGAGAAAGGTTGTTTGAATGTTTCTCAGAGAAGGGAGATCGCTCTTCATTGCTACATCAATTGATCACCATCAAATGAGCCCCGCAAGAGGCCATGAGAAATTTCAACATAAGGTTCCACAAAACCTAGCAAAGAATCCCTATGACTACCTGACCTCCAACTGTGATGGCATTCATGTTCTACCTAAAGGACTTCAATTTGTACATCATGGTGATGATAACCTCAATGGGAGGTGATATCTTACCCACCACATATGAGTTAGTTGTGCATGTGGAAAAAAGTTTGATTGATGCTGGAAAGCTTCCACCATGACCTTAGATGCTTATATTTGTAGAAATCTCTTCTGGTCTTCGAGAAGAAGCTACTACAAGAACTTCAGCTACATAAGTGGTAATGTCATCCATGCTGCAATCCATGTGTGTGTACCCCTCTATGTATCCAAGCACATCAGACTCTTCATCTATAGCAGCAGACATCAACAATATGAAGAGTCTCATGCGGTCTTTTGCTAATGAGTTGGTTCTCATCAAACGACAACAAGGAACACCTCTGAAGCAATCTACTTAGACCTATCAACAAGGAAGGCCATCCTATCAATATAACAAGTACTAAGGACCCTCAAGAGGAGGAAGTCAACAAACAACGCCTGCAAACTAGGTCATTTTAGTCACTATGCCGCTACAAGAAGTCAAGGACAACCAAAGTAAAGAGCTAATCCCAGGTTAGAACAACTTGGAAGAAGTTGAGAACATATGGCACTTTCCATGTAGTGATAGTCACATGCCCCAAAAAATTTCAAGGGGAAACATGCAACAAAAGATAGTGGAACAAAGAAATAAGGGTGCACTCCCAAATGTAGAAGAATATGAGTCCCCTGAAATGGAAAATATTTGCTTTAGAGTGAAAATGCAAGGAATTTCTTTAGAGCAAGAGTTGGATATTGCACCCAACCAAGCACTATTTTCATGGATGGAGGAAGAATGTGTTGTATTCACGAATGAAGCTTCAATGACTAGTTCCTCGCAATTACAATCAGACTACAACATAAGATCTAAAAGAAGGCTCACGGGAGAATACATACAACAAGCTTTGTTGTGTCCTCAGCCACATCAACTGCTACTACAAGAAAAGAAGGCTCTGAAGGCCATGAACCAACCTACCCAGCAGCCATGAACTCCACTATTTCTAGAGAAGGAGATGGACAAGATACCAAGCTCATTCATGAAAGATCATTTTCCTCTAAAGATGAGAGATACCACCATTTAAGCCCAAGGTCCAACCAGTCAGAGTACTCAACATGGTGGAACAACTAAAATTTAGACTAATGAATCTATATGAGATGTCATATCCATTCCCAAACAAAACATGTTTCTTCGGGAAGCATTAAATAAGGAAAAAAAAGTACCACAAATGGGTGCAACACCATTGTGCGATCAAAGTAAAGATAAAGAACCCACGTCAAAACCTCAAGCTCCAAAAGCCATAGCTTTTGTGAACAATGAAAACAATAATAAAAAAATAGAAAGAGGTAAGAAATCCAAAGCCAAGGCCTTTCTTTTTAACACTCATTGTGGGAGATAAACTTTTGCATAATAATATGATTGATTCGGGAGCTAGTACAACAATCATGCTAAAGCAAGTGGCTGATGCCCTGAAACTTAAGTATGAACCCCTTGAGAAGGGAATCATGAAATTGGATGACAAGAAGGTTTTGACCATCTGTTGGATAAGAGATCTATCTTTAACCCTCTTATCATGTCCAAGCCAAACAGGCACTCAAGAAATAGTGGTGATAGACATTCCCTCAATCTTTGGGATGTGTCTCTCAAGAGATTTCACTGCAAAGCTTGGCGAGTATTTGGCATTCAATTGGTCCCACTTGATATTGAGGACCAAGCACGGGGCGAAGATAAAAATCCTACCTGAATCATTGCATCCAGATCACATAGTAGACAATACAGTCCTATGTTTTGAAGCAACACATACCTCCTTTTTGCAAAGGGAGAGATATTATGTAGAGATGTTGGAAGATGAAGAAGACATGAGTGATCAAACTCCTAAAGAGGAGTTCCTCCTCAACTAATTCATTGACTCTAACCTGTTTGACAACTTTCATGTGATGGGACTAGGCACCTATGTGATTTTTTATGATGATAAAGCCTTTCTAAAATTGACAAAGGATCAGAATGAATATGATGATCCCAGTGACAATTGTCTATGGACCTTATACTTTGATGGTGCCAAATGCAAAGCTAGTTCTAGAGTGGGTGTCGGATTAGTATTCCTGGTAGGATCAAAGACCCTCAAGGCTTTTCATTTTTAGTTCTCTTTCTCAAATAATGATGTAGAATATGAAGCCTTGGTTCATGGTCTGATTCTTACAAAATGAATGGGTGTAAAGAGAATGCAAGCATTCAGAGACTCAGAGTTAGTTGTGAGCCAAGTTTGTGGGAAAGCAACTATGAAGAATATAAGAATGAAGTCGTACAAACATCAGATATGGGATTTTATTGAAGGTTTTGAATCTTTCAATGTACAAGTCATTCCCTAATCTCAAAATAGTTTCATCGATTAGATGGCTTCAATCGGTTCACAATTCAAACTAGTTTTTGATTCAACAACAAAGTAGCGTGTAGTACAGATCATCATCCAACCAGAAATACCTAATAATGATAAAAAAATGGCAGGTATTGGAAGATGATATTCAAATCATTTCCTTTCTACAGAAATCAAGAAGAGATTTTGACTATTCATAGCCAGGAGTAGAATCTCTTGAATAGCAAGTTATCCAGTTAAAAGGCACTAAGCTTCCTTGAGGTTTAATCTCCCTTGATAATCTCTTTGAATGTGAGGATGCATGAAATATTAAATAGAGGTTCACAATATATGTGAGGGATTATGAAGAGCTCGATGTCAGAAGTGACAAAAATTTGAAAGTTGGAAGGGATGTTTTGCAGAAGGAGAAGGAAAGACTAAAAGATCTATGTTCCAGATATGATGGAGTTATAGCATGGACCTATGTTGATCTTAGAGGGTATGAACCAGGCATAATTCAGCATACCATTGAATTGGAGGAAGGATCAAATCCATTCGAAAAAAATAAAGGCCATTTAATCCTAAGGTCGAAGCGTTGATGGCGCAAGAGCTCACCAAATTGATCAAATCAAGGATCATATATCTAATTAAACATTCCACCTGGGTGTCTAATCTAGTACCAGTTCAAAAAAAGAATGGTGATATTAGGCTTTGTGTTTATTTCAAAGATTTCAATAAAGCCTCTCTCAAAGACCATTACCCTTTGCCATCAATGGAGAAGATCTTGCAGACCGTGGCCAGATCAGAGATGTTTTTATTGATTGATGGTTTCTCGGGTTATAACCAAGTATATGTAAAAGAAGGTGACCAACATAAAACAATGTTTACCACTAAGTGGGGAATGCTTTCATATTAAAAAATGTCATTCGGACTTTCAAATGCTAGTGTGACTTTTCAACAAGAAATGGATATTTCTTTCAGAGGATTAATTAGTTTGATTATTCTAAAATATCTGGATAACCTAACGGTCTTTTCAAAGTAAAAAAATGATCACTTCAATCATCTAGAGCATGTTTTCCAAAAGTGTCAATTGTTTAGGATTTCCTTAAATCCAAACAAATATTTTTTTGGAGTGCCCCAAGGTAAACTGCTTGGTTTTGTGGTATCAAAGGAGGGAATAGCAATAGAACTCAAAAGGTTTCAAAGGTCTATAATGGAGTTACCCCTATCAGTGAATCAGAAAGGGCTGCAATATTTTCTAAGGAAAATCAACTTTTTTAGCAAATTCATTTCATACTTTGCAAGCATCACAATACCTATCATGCTCATGCTAAAAAAGAACATGATGTTCAAATGGACCCCTAAGGGAAAAACAACTTTTGAGAAAATAAATATAGCTATCTCTATTGCTCCAATGTTGGCCAACCCAGACATTTCCAAATATTTTTTTACTCTATGTATACAATGGCCACATAGCATAGCTTCGGTACTCACTCAAAAGGATGAGGGAAATAATGGAGAGCATCCTATCACATTCCATTCAAGGACTCTTAAAGGATACAAGGCTAGCTATAATTTTTTTGAAAAGTAGGCTTCTTCCATTGTTAAAAGCCGAAAGAAGTTTTGACACTTGTTGTCGGCCAATACAATCACTATTCTTGTCACACACCCTAGTGTGTGTGAGTACATCACCAAAGGTGAGATAACAAGAAGAGGGAAAAATTGATCACCAAGATCATAGAGTATAATGTGGACATTAGACCAACCAAGTTGGTTCAGGGAAGAGGTTTGTGTGAATAACTTGCACAAGAATCAAGCTCCATAGCTGAAAAGGGGACCGATCAAGTCTACACAAACCAGTTCAAGCCTGACAAGTCTTGGGTGGAAGATTGAACATAGTATATGCAAAAAGGGGTAGTACCCAACCAACCTTTTGCCTCACAAGAGGTGATACTACTAACTGCAAGGCACCAAGTATGTGTTAATTGAAGGTATATTGTTCAAAAGAAACTATGTTGGTGTCCTAGTCTGATGCTTAGACAAGCAATAGAAAAAAAGAGTCCTTAATGAATTCCATAACAATCTTAAAGGTGGACATTTCTCCACCAATACTACCACCTTGAAGAGAATTCAAGCCGAATATTATTGGTCCTCTATGTTTTTCGAAGTGAACAATTTTTTGTAAAAGTATACTTAGTGCCAATATTTTGTTGGAAATGGAAAGAATTATGCCTTGCCTTTGAGCCCAATTGTAACTAAAGAACTCTTTGCTCAATGGAGTTGGGATTTCATCATAATGATAAACCCTATTTCCAGTGCTGGCCATAAATGGATCCTTATAGTGATTGATTACTTCACAAGGTGGATAGAGGCCATTTCCCTAAAAAATGCTATAGAGGGGGAGATCATCAATTTCCTTGAAGAGATGGCAACCAGATTTGGTTCACCAAAAACCATCATATTCGACAATGCTTGGGATTTTGTAGGATCAAGAATGTTGGATTTCTCTCTTCAACAAGGGGTTTACCTTAAAAATTCATCAAACTACTACCCACAAGGAAACGAGTTAGCGGAGTCGACCAACAAAAAAATAATTAGGTTAATCAAGCACAATGGGTCAAAGCAACAAAGAGATTGGCACAAGCACCTAGATGAGCTGCCATATGGGAAGATCAGATTATGCCCAAGCAAATTTTGAAGGCCTCTCATTATGAACTAGTATATGGAAAAGAGGTATTTTTACCTATTTCTATAGAAATCCTTGCCTTGCAACTATTGAAAGCCTTGGAGATTCAAGAAAGCAGTGGGATGGAAGTAAGGTTAGGGGAACTCCTCAAACTTGAGGAAGATAGAGAAAAATCTCATGGAGCCATGATTGGTTGTCAAAAAATAGTAAAGCAGTGGTTTGATAAAATGACCTCCAACCCATATTTTATGGAAGGGAGCTTGGTACTAAAGTACGATGAGTGCACTGCGAAACCAGGGCAACATAAAAAATTTGAAGCACAATGGAAGGGACCCTTCTAAATCAGCACGTGCAAAGAAAAGAATGTGTATGAGCTTGAAGATATGGAAGGTAACACTTTGGATATGCCAGTGAATGGTATTTATCTAAAACTCTTCTATTAAATGCATAGTTCTTTAAAAAAAATTACAGTTATGTACCATATGTAAATTTTATTGTAAATATGTTTTAGTTTTGAGAATAATCCATGAGAAAAGCACTGAGGAAGTAGAAAAGTATTGTCTTATATTATATTCATCAAAAAATTTACAATGTAGTACAATCTCAAGGCTCATATTTAAACATGAAGCTCTCTCAAGAAAACCCAAAAAGATTCATAAATAAAAATAAGCAAAAAGGAGGCAACGTGCAAAAAATAGTGAAGTTATGCCTCTGGCCTTTGTAAGTAGTCAAAGTGGCTAGTCGTTAGGTTCTTCTTCTTTGTCAATGTCTTCTTTGTTAGGATGCAAAAGGGAGGTGAACACACAACACACTTGGGCTCATTGTAGCGCAAACCTTAGTTCTCCTTATCATGGTGATACACTGGAAACTCAAAGTGTTTCTTCCATTCAAGCCTAGAAACACGTTCCATGCCATACTACCGCAACAACAAGGTGGTCGTTGGAAGAGATGACAAATGATGGCTTGCGAGGTCCATGGTGTGAAATTCAGTGAGGAAGGGCAACTAGGGTACATCTATCCCATAATCCACATGCCTACGAGTATCCATGGCACTCAGAATACCGACACTAGGGATAACCACTTGCATGATTTCGTTGAGCCCTTCTAGTAGGATGGAATCAAACATCTGGTGCCACAACTCAATTATCATAGGCTTGGCAATGTTCAGGTCAAGTAGGGAGGTGACAAAGCAGGAAACAATGTTGCATTTTCTCCTCAACTGGTTCTCATCCTCAAATTAGTCAAAGTTGACTACCCACTACAACGCAACAAGAATGAGGCAGTCACACTTCTTCACTATACGCTTAATTCTATCACAAGTGACCTCCCCTACAAAGGAGTATTGTGATATCCATGGTAGAATCTGAACAGGAATGCCTAGGCTAGCTGACATTATTTCAAAGTAGTAGAAGCTAGCGGAATAGGAGATAGCAGGAAAAGCTTGCTAAACTTGAAAGCTTTATTTCAAATGAATATTGCAATAAGGTGGCATAGCTATTTATAAAAAAGATGTGTCAGAAAACCCAACCAACAAGAAGTCCATTTTTGGCTGGATGATAATGAAGAAAATACCAAAACAACTAGAGGGTAGGAGATGAATCATACAAAAAATCTGAAAAGAGGTCTTGAGAAATAAATTTGGGCATTGAGAGCAAATGCTCTCATATGTCGATCGTCGAAATGTTTCCTTTGCCATCATCAACACTAGATAGCTTGCTTATTTGAAAAGACATGGATTAATGCCAATAAGTTTTGACAAATTAAATAGTTGTGTCTTTTCAAAGGTATCTTTGCACCACTAAAGCACATTCTCATGGCTAAAATAATGTCTCCCAATGCAATGAGCTTATTTGTAAAAGAGGCGATGGGGAGAATGTATTAATTCCATTCTTGTTGCATTTTTGCATTCCCAAAGGATATGGATCCCAAATCCACATGTATCACCTTGGTGGTAGCATTTAATAGACCAATGGTAACGATAGATCCTTAATTGCATGTAAGTGTGAAGGAATTAACTACACCCAAAAGAAAGCTTTTTCTAAGTAGCAAAAAAGTAAGTGGTCATTTTTCATTGAAGAAATTATCTGGAACTTCTCAGCACAACCATGGAGAAGCCATCAACATCTAGTAGAAAGGCTTGAGCCTCATCTAAAAGGTTGAGTTATGCCGATATCTTTGGGATGAGTTCATTCACCAATGCCCCAACGCTAGAAGAATAGTCATTTGAATTTTTTAAATCAGTGCAATTGAATAATCAAATAAAACAAGAGCCAGTGCATGACTTCACTAACAACATTTTTGACCCAAAATTGGCAACTAACCCTAAAAACCTTAGGGAGGGAGCACTCCAAAGAATGATAGACCATGGGTTGTCTAAGGGTTTCATGTCTCAGCTCTAGAATTGTGGTTTACCACAGTTCATGTTACCTGTTGTACACCCATGCCCAAAGCTGGTTGACGCATGTGCCAAGAGATTCGACAGGAAGATAAGAGTTATTGTTGGCAACAAGATCAAAGGTAAATTTTTTATAGAAACCATACAAGATATGTTGTGTATCCCTACAACTTGGGGTACCGAACACTTTGATGAGGAAATAATGGAAATTTTTTGGGAGGATAGAACCAAGAAAGGAAACTTTTATGAGGAATAAATGAAGGAAAGACCAGAGAGAAATCAATTTTATTTTCCCCTTGTGTGTAGAAAGTTCAAAAAAGACATAGTCTATCTTCTCAATGTTGGCCTAGATTTACAACCTTGATGATGATGAGGATGTCCATCCCTTCTAGATGGGCCTAGCTTTCATGCTTAAAAGGGAAAAGGGTTAGAATTATTATGACTTTGTTGATGCAATAGCTGAAGGGATGCTAGAATAGTTGAAGACCTATGATACTAAGTATAAATTTAGGTATTATTATTTCTTGGCCCACTTGATTTTGTATCAAAATTCTAAGTTGTTGGAAAGAAGTTTGTCAGTGTCTAGGCTTGATGTTAATGGCTTCTATCAGCCAGTTTCTATGTGGACTTATGTACTATCAAAAACACGCAATTACTATTGGTTTGTGGATTATTTCATGAGGCCAGTACTTCAAGATTTGATCCCATTCCCCAGGGGTCATTTTTCTTCTGAGATCTTGCATTGGATGAAAACTCCACTGAGCCTAGTGGATTATTTCCTAGGTGAAGATTTTTCTTTTCTTTGATTCCATGGTTTCACTAGGGAGCCTTTTAGACTCCCCAAATTTGTAATAGATAGAGTTTTCACTCTAGAGGAATGCCAACAGGAAACCCTTTCTGACAATACCTATGGCATTGGAAGGAATAATACAAGGTTATACCCAATCCCCTTCAACATTGCCAACAATCAGGTAACATTGGGAGGCAGAAGGAAGAGGGAAAGCTTATAAATAAACTAGCGGCCTTAGGCTTGGTACTAATTTGTGACATGTGGGATGACAATCTGGTCAAGCACCTCCCAACTTTGAAACATAAGAGGCGAGAATGTTTCAAGTTGAGAAAGAATCTAACTCAAGAAAGGCCATAAGTATAAATTGACTGGGCTTGCATACCGTCCAAAAAACCAAAATGGATAAATTTCTATGTAGTACAGGTGGAGTATCATAGGAACCTCTTGATGGGTAAATCCCTCAACACACAATTGAAGCACAAGCGATGGTTGAAAAGGAAGAAGGAATTTTTTTGGAGGTTTTGATAAGAGACGAGATGCCTCAATGCCCTGTTTAGAGATTTTTAGCCACATGATGAAAGGTTCGAAGAGAATTATGATGAAGAGGTTGACATCGTCAATAGAAATCCAAAGAAAATTCATAAGATTGAATAGGAGTAGCTTCCACAACATGCTTCCCAACCGCAAGAATCAGACAAAAGAAAAGAGTTGAAGCAAAAGGACTCACAAGTCACATCCTCTGCTAGTGGTCGTAGTAAAGGGAAAAGAGCCCAAAAATCCCTAAGAAGGTCCACTGTGGTCATTGAAGGAAAAGTTTCGGCAAGATTGACTACTAAAGGTTCAAAACGTACTAGTTCCAACCATGCAAAGAAAAGACTAGTCCAAGATTTGGGCAGACTCGGTGTATTAGCCAGAGGAGAAAAAGAAGCGGAGTCTGTTATGTGAAGTTTTTCAACCATCACAGCCCAGGTAAGTTTTACTCCCTCTTTTCTTCCTACCTCTGCATCTCTGGTTACTTCTCTACCCCCATCTATGAAAAAGAGTCCCCCATCCATGGACCCCAATATTTTGGTCCTGAATACACCCCCTTGCCAATTTTAATGAACCTTGTGAAGCAACCCCGCATGTCGAGCAAGCAACATCCACTTTGATCGCTATTGATTCTTTAATCGCCATGTCAAGGGCCCCCATTGTAAGAGCCAAAACATCCATGTTGTACCCATTACTCCCAATCCATTCACTTCTAGGAAAAAATATCTCCTTCCACCCATGTATTTTTCCACTCTGACTAGTTTTTCCCTTGCCCAATCTCAATTCGGTATACTGTCATTTTCTATGATTACACTCCCATTTTCCTCCCAACATGCTCATACATTCGAGGTTTCTCCTTCCATCATCCTTTTTTGTCTCCCGCTAGGTGCTTCCATTTCCGCACAAAGCATTGATACCCCACAAAGTCTCCAAGAACATTTTGATGCAACCAAGCGGGTCTGATAGGAAAGAAAGCAAAAAAGACTGTTAAAGAATATCACGTTGTTGGCTACAAAGAAAATTGAAACTTGCTTCAATGAAGAGTGGAATTCTCTGCTGATCACTACCATGAAGTCACTCATGTCCAACCTTGAGGGACAAATGTAGATGGAGGATTACAAAATTTGAGCCATGTGTCTAGATTTAATTGAAACTCATTTGCACAACAAAGTAGTCCAAGCTAAGGACACCCAGAAGGTGGTATATGTGGATTATTGGTATGTGTAGGATCATGATGGGCCAAAAAGTGGCAATATTATGGGTATTTGTAGGGTATGTGGCTGACGACTTTTTTTTTACCCAAAATTGATGAAACGAAAAGGGTTTTTAGAGGAGATTCTCAGATTTCCACCAATATAAATTATGCTTTAATTTGAATCTAATAAATAATTATTATTAATTTTCTATTAGAATTATGACTAAAGTCCTGATCGATAGGCTGATTGAAAAACATCTATAACTTTAAAAACAATACCACATTTTTTGAATCTAAAACATGCCTCACATTCTATGCTTCACATACTATAGGATTAAGAAAAGAAAAATTAAATTTCATGAAGTTTTGACCAAGTTAAGGTGGTCAGACATACACGCTTTTATATTTTTTAAAAGTTGTAATAAAAAATTCATAATTAATTATTTACTTGGAAAAAAATTACAAAAAAATATGCATCACATCCGGACATGAGTCCTCTACTTATATATAAAATCTTATAAAAAAATATTATCATTTTATTATGGTTAGGGTGGTCAGACAAACACCTACTTCTTTTTTTTTCCCTGAAATTTAAGTACTACTACATTGAAATTTCAAATTTTCACCAAATAGATTTAATTTATTTTTAAGTAAACCTAGTAGTTTAGAAACTACATTCAATTCTCTACATATTCTATTCTTACATATTTTTGAAATAATATAGATAACTTATTCAATTTTTTACGTCAAGTTGCCTAACACTGATTTTTTAAAAAAAATTGCCACTTAAGGGCCTATTTTTTCCATGATGATCTTGCACATACCCTTATGAAAGGTTGGATAGGAAATTGAAGAAGCGCAAAGTAGAGTTGATGAATGTAAAGGAAAAAATGAATAAGTTGCAGATATAGATCAAGGCTAGGGATGTTAGAATGGATTGCATAAGATAAATACAAAATTAGCAAGGAGAAGCAACTAGGTTTCTTGAAGAGGCCCAAGTTGAACAAATTCAGTTGTATGTTGAAATTGAAAAGCTGAGAATTGAACTTGCTACTGAGCACTAGAAAAATGCAGAGTAGAAATGTACTTAGGAAAAAATAAAGAGAGAGTTGGATGACATCTGATCTCAAGCTTTCGATGATCTATAGAAGACCCAAGCAAAAGAAAAAAATTTAAGACAAGAGATCATGTCTACTCTGCAGGTTTGTGACGAAGAGATCGGAAGATTGAGCTCTGAACTAGTGAATTCCCCCTAAAAGAAGAATCAAATGGAGGAGAATGCAAGAGTGAGAGAGGCTCAGTTCCATCAGAAGTTAATTGTTGCACAAGGGTCTCAGACCCTCCTGATATTAAATAATTTAATATATACACACTGGGAAAGGATCATAGTTGCAGTTTCCATTCTCAGGATAGCCCTACAATTTTTAAGGGATGTTTGAGAATTAAACAAAAAGGTTTGCCCAATGGCCAACCAATTTCTATAGATATATGCTCCTTGAGTAGCAGAATCACAAAGCCTAATTTCTAGATTGTGTGTGGCCACTGATGAGTCTCTAAAAGGTGTAGGGATTTTGGATTGAAGGGTCACCTTGAGTAAAGCAAATGATATCATCAACTACCACAAGATCGTAGCAAGATGCAAGGAATGCTAGGCAATGTTGAACAAAAGGGTCAATGAAATCTAGAAATATATTTAGTGTTTTGATTAGCTATGGTTTGTCTACCCTTTTCTCACCGGTTGGAGATGTGCTATCAGTTGAACAAGTCACAAATGCAATCTAACATAAGGTCTAGACTTCTACGAAACTCCTAGGTTCAATCACGAAACCCACTATTGATGAAATCAAATGAAAGATCTTTCCTCTTTCTTGTCTCTATTATCACCTTGGTGTGGTTTCAACAAGATGGGGAGTTGTTTCCTTCAAGGAAGTCTTCAAGCTCGACCAAGCATACAAGCTCCTTCATGCTCTTGTTTGGCTGATTCATTTGGAATGGGAGGTGCAACATTATGCCTTCCTCAAACTCCTAGAATTTTTAGAGCCCTAGTTTCATGCCTCCACAAGCGAACGCCCCCTGTGATTTTCCAGAATTGTAAAGCAATTTTCCCTTAATCATTTTTTTATTTTTTGAATTTTATATGTTTTGACTTTTGGATGAGTCTATGCTCAAAGAAAATTTGTTTTTGAAAGGTACGCAATATGCCACATGGTGGCTACATGACTTTTGATTATCATCTTCATTTCGGAAGAAGGCTAGGACACATGTCAACTCAGTGGAGATTTTCTCAAGGAAAATTTTCTTAAACTTTAGAATCCCCACCCACTCAACACATCATCTCTTTGCTATAGGATTTTGATATATGATGATGTTGACAGTGTTTATCACTTTGACAGGATGATTTTTAGTTTGATCCTTCAAGGTTACAAGTCATAGGTATATTCAGTTGATTATTATCAATTTTTCTTTGAATGATATATTAGTGCATTGTTAATCTCATATTATTGCACTATTGTATTGTTTTAAGGCATTCATGATATTTATACTTGATTTGTATAATGGTTTTTACATCTAGCTTCTTGAGATGACTTGTGGCTTAGTTTGGTTGCATTGGAATCATTGATATCATTGTGGTCTTTGCACTTGAAGTATTTAAGATTGATCAAATAAGGTGATCCAAGTATATTCATTTTATTTTGCTAAGGATTCTTAATCTTCCTTGTTACATTCAAATGTAATGATATTTTTTTAAGGAAGTTGATACTCACATTTCTTTGTGGCATTGTCAATACATACTTCCATGGTTTATAGTTTATAAGTTATGGCATTGCTAGCAATCACCTTGTAAAGTGATAAAGGTATCAAGCACTAAAAGTGGCATAAAAGTTCTCTATTGGAAATAATTCTTGTTGGGCATGCTAAAATTTGTGATAAAGTTTATCCTAAGCTCAAGGTTGTTGGGTATACTGAAGGTTAAAAGCTTATTTTCAAAGCTTGGTAAAATGAATTTGTTATTTCATTATTTATAAACCCTCATTAAGGCATGATATGTAGACAATCACATGAAGAATATGTACAGGGTTTACAATGATCAGGTGGAATGTTGTTGACAACTTCAAGTGACAAAGCTCGAATACACTGGGTAAGATTATTTTTTCATGTTTTTCCTCTTATTTGATAGTTATTTGTTTAACGCTTAATCATGCAGAGGTAAACAGTTGTCGAAACTATTTATTCTTTAGTTGGTATGTAAAAGGAAAATGAACATGCAATTTAGATGGTTAATTCTAGTTAAGAGTTTGAATGTTGACTATGAGCTAATGAAAGCTCAACTGTGGAAGTTGAACATAGAAGAATTGTTGGCATCTTTTAGCTGGGTAGTTATGGAACTCCTTGACAGATCTTTATGGTATTTGTTCAATTTTCTTCCACCATAATCAAGTAATGCAAAAACTCTCTTGATGCTTACATGCCTTGAGACAATTTGTTAAGGAAGTTGTTAAGAATGGTTTTGGTAAAGATAAAATCTGTATGGGTTTTGTGAGTAAAATATTTGATTTTGAAATAGTATTGATAAGGGCTTAAATTTTGTTGATTATGATTAAAACCCTTTAGGGTTTCTAGATGATTCTTCTTGGGTTGTAACAAAAATACTCTAATTTTATATGAAGTTAAAGTATCTGCTTAAACTTGTTAAAGAGTTTGTTAAAAGACTCTTTAGGTTTTCTCACCTATAACCCTAACCTGATTTGGTTTACAGTTATTAAAACTACATACAGAGGTTATTTCACACAATGACTTTAAAAGATAACCTTCAGACATTTTTTTGGGTTACTTGGAAGAAGAATATGAGACTTCAAACTTATCCTTAATAGATATTGTACAAAATTTGTATTGCATTGAAAATCTTTATAACAGCGATTCTTAGATTATTGTATTTAAGGAAGATGTTTTCATTCTCATACAACATTCTTTAATGTGCTTATTGAAAATATTTATAGTCTTCTATTGAGACACTAGGACTGCAAATTGCACTGCTAGGGTATTGATAGAATACTATAACTATTATGAATTGTAAAGGAGTTGGTTCTCTTGTATCTTATGAAGTTGGTGCTTTTTAACTTTGTGGAGTTGGTGCTCCTAAAATTTGTGGAGTTGGTGCTCTAAGTGAATAAAGAGAAATATTTTTCGAGTGGTTTTTATTCCCCAAGAGGGTTTTCCACTCAGGACATATATTGTGTTATGTGATGATTTTTTGTGTGATTTTTCTTATTTGTCTGATCTCAATGTGTCATCAAATGCATTGAATGGTTGTTAATTATCAATCTTTTATTTCTACCAATGTTTATGATAAAATATCCTACATAAAAGGTTTTGTTATTAATGTGGGCTCTGATACATATGAAAGTGTGAAACATCTTAAATTCAACCTATGTTAATGCTATGTCTTTATGTTTAATTCATGGTTAATGCAAACACAATATTGTTCATGCACAAGTCAAATCTGTTCTATAAACTATCATTTGCTCTTTTGGTTCAAAATTCAATTAAATCCTTGGATTTGTAAGAAGTTTGTGACTTACATGAATCAATGATTCCCCTGATTCTGTCTTCCAACACCTTCTTTATGTTTTTCATTTAGAATGAAACATTGTGTTAAGCTTAATCAAATAACTTGAGTAGTTGATTTCCATGTTGTAGGATTATGTGGTATGATAATAACTTGATGAAACTGGATTATTTTTGTTGAACTTTTTCAGTTTCTTTAAAGGGTTATTATTTTTTCATATTATGCTATAACAATAGGAAGGTCTATGCAATTTCTAAATGTTTTTTTGTTAACCTTGGAAACTTTTATGCTTAATCAGACCTTAATTAACACTACCTATAGGGAGATTTGAAAGATTGCACTATGCTTGTATTTAGCCTTTGTTGTTTGTTCTTTTCCCAACAATGAGGGGTTGTGGTGTTTTGTCTTATATATCATTCATAGAAAAGGAATTGGGTTTGAAATGTTGTAAAAGCTTTGGCACATCACCATTTCATGTTTTATATCTACATTTCCTTCTACCCTTTTCTCCAAAACTCAAAGAAGAGTTGATTTTCTATAAAAATCTTGGAGGTATTCAGTGAGGCACAAATTGGTCCCCCACTCACTGAATTTCCCATGATGTTGTCGAAGATGCATAAGATTTGATGATCAACATTGGTGATAGGTGGGCTTCCATCTTTGATATCTTAGATTGGTGTGGCTCTGACCATTATCCAATTAAACTCTTAATTACTTCTTTTAGAGCTTCTAGGAATCCATTTTTTAAAGTTTCAACTCATGTGGCTATATGATTCATCTCTCTAGGATTTCATGGGTGAATGGTGGCTTAATGAAAAACCTTCTTTTGGAAGGGCTATGTACTCCTTTACTAAGAGGTTACAATATGTGAAGTATAGGTTGAAGAAGTGGAATAGACAATGCTTTGGTAACTTGTACTTCAAAATAATGGTAGCTCAAGCTCAGTTAGACTTTATCACTCGTGAAATAAGGGATCATGGCCTAACTAGTGTTTTGGGTCATAGGGGGAAATTGTATCTAAGGAGCTAGAGGAATGGGATATTTTTTGGAAACAAAAGTCTGACATTGAATGGATTCAAGAAGGGGATAAAAATACTACCTTCTTTCATAACTTTATAGCTACTATGAGGATTGGAAATCTCATTACTTATCTAGTGTCTTCAAAAGGGACTCTGCTTTCTTCTCTAGGGGTGATCTCTAGGGTGGCCTCTTAATTTTTGTAGCTATTTTCACTAAAGATTCACTTCCTATGAGTCAAGAGGATTTTTTTTTTTATTGTATTCCCTCTCTGGTTTCTATTGGGATGAATGGTTCTCTTCTTCAACCCATTTCTGTATAGGAGTTGGAGATAATTGTGTTCCAAATGAAAAAGGGAAAGCTTTAGGTCTTGATGATTTTCCAATAAAATTTTTAAAGGAGTTCTAGGAGATTCTCAAAATTTACCTCTTATAGGTGGTTAAAGAGTCACAAGAGAGTAAACAAATGCTCAAATCCTTGAATTCCACCATTCTAGCTCTTATTTCTAAAAGGGAGGATTCTAAAATTCTTTGGACCAATTTAGACCCATTGATCATTTCAATGTGGTCTATAAAATTATTACCAAACTAATTGTGGAAAGGCTTAAGCATTGGCTCAACTCTTTGATTTCTGATTTAGTAGGGTGGATTTGTTGCTAGCAAACAAATTCTAGATGGGATTTTTATTACTGTTGAGGCCATTCATTTTATGGCATCCTCTAAGGAGAAGGCTATGTTTATTAAGTTGAACATGGAAAAAATGTATGATAGGGTTAGATGGGTCTTTTTCAAAGAGTTATCCTTTCCTAAGTTGGATTTAGTAAGGAATGGGTTAACTAGATCATGAGTTGTGTAATGTTAATCTCCTTTGTAGTTCTTATTAATGGTGAATCATAAGAGTTATTTGGAGCTTCAAGAGGTCTTCACCAAGGTGATCCTTTGTCTCATTTTTTTTATTATTATGGTTGAGGGATTGGGAAGATTTATCAAATTGTAGGTTAGACAGGTATTGATTCGGGGTTGAAGTTGGGGTAATAGTTTAAGTCCACATTCTCACATGCAATTTGTTAATGATATGGATTTGATGGGAATGGAAAGAATAAATGAGGTGTTGAATTTAATAACTTTGGAAATTTACTTGGCTACCTCTGGTGAGAATATTAATGAATACGAGTTTTCAAATTTTTTCTTAAATACTCCTTGGCTTATCTAGAGTAGGATTGCTCAAATTCTATGATTTTAGATTGGTTATTTCCCTCTTGTGTATCTTGGGGTTCCCCTTTCTATGATTTCTTAGCCTAGTTGATGTTGGCAAGAGGTTCTAGACAAGTTTCATAAGCAGGTAATTCATTATACTTATAGATGACTCTCATTTATGGGGAGAGTGACCTTTTTAAAATTTTTTGTTTGGGATCTTCCTCTTTATAAGTTCTTTGTTTAGGTTGGCCCTACAAGTTTTTTTAAGGATTTTGATGCCCTTGCCTACCAATTTCTTTGGGTAGGAAATTTTCACTCTTCAAAATTGGGTTTTGTTAAGTGGGAGTCTATTTGTGGGAAAAAAACAAGAGGGTGGTCTCGACCTTAAGTTGATGAGGGTGAATGGTCAGGTTTTAGCTGCCAAGTTATATTGGCATTGGTTCACTTCAAGATCAGGTTTGGGGAAAAATTCTTAATTATAACTATCTTCATGGGGTGATTTACTTTGATGTCCCTCATTATGGTCTTCTTAGGAAAGGATCTATGATTTGGGATACACTTAAGACAAGGGCGAAGTTGATCATGGAGGGGATTTTTTGGATATGCAATAAGGAATCTAAAGCTATTTTTGGCATGATTCTTGGGATGGTCATCGCCCTATCATTTCTTGATATCCCCATTTTCATCCTCTCTTTAATAGCACACCTGTTGTTGGGTGGTGTAAAGTGGAGGGTTTTAAGATTGGTAAGGTCTTGGGGTAGGTAGAGGTGTCTTCTTGGAATGATCTACATGAGTGGTCATCAGGAGGTACAAAGGAATCTCATCATGAGCTTGCTAATATTTTGGCTAGTAGAATGTGTAATTCTTTTAAGGGGAGAGATACTTTAGCTTGGAGTCCTGACCCAAAGGAAAAATCTCATTTTCCTTGGTGTACTTGGAGTTGGATAGGAAATTGCATGGGAGGATTGGTGTTCCTTGGTTGAGGAAGGTTTAGAATAACTTTTCTTTCCCAAATATATTTTTTTCTTGTGGTCGGTGGTCAAAAAAAGATGCCTTACCTAAGAGAATTTATGTAAGAGAGGATTTCAAGGTCCTTCTATTTGTGTTCTCTATTCCAATAGTGAGGAATATGTCTCACATATTTTCTTCTAGTGTCCTTACTCCATAGAGATTTGGTACTTTTGGTGGGTGGTGTGGAATCATGCTTGTGTCCATGTGACTTCTTTTGTGGAGTTCTAAGAAAGTATGGGCCAACCTCCTGCTAGTACATCTTTTCTTCAAATTGCTTGGATTATTGGCCCTACTTTTATTATTTGGCATCTCTAGTTAGAAAGGAATCAGAGGATGTTTTAGGGGTGAATTTGGTGGTGGATCATTTATGGTGAAATATTTTGTGTAGGATTTAGGAGACTATTTTTACTAAATGTGATCTTATAGTTGTAGTGGATTCTGGTGATGTTGCTTTTGTAATGAATTTGGATTTAAAGGTTGGAAATTTTGGGTACTCTATGAAAAGGGGTCCTCGATAGGCCAAAATGAGGATTCATAGGAAGGGTTGGTGGCTTCCTCCTCCTTGAGTGATTTTGAATAGTAATATTTATGGTGCTTCTAAGCAGAATTTTGGGCATGCGAGGATTGGCGGTATTAGTAGAGATAGTAAGGGAGGTGTGGTGTTCTTCTTCTCTATTTATAAGAGGCATCATTCTAATAACCTTATGGAGGATTTTGTGATTCTTCATGTTGTTGAGTGAAGCTGTTCCCTAGGCTGGAGGAGGATTATTTATGAATTTGATTCATAGATTATGATTGATATGCTAAATGAATAGTGATTGGATGGAGCTAATTAGCACCTGGCCATAATGGTAAGGTAGATCTTGAGTCTGAGTTTTCCTTTGGACTCTATTTCCTTCTCTCATATTCTTAGGGAGTGGAATAGAGTGGAAGATCTTCTAGAAAAATAGCCCTCTGAGTATTTAGAGAGGTGGGATGTGGGTGACTAGGGACTCTTTTCTTCAAAGCATTCTTTCACCTTGGAAAAGTTAATCATGGAGGATCAAATTGGGTAGAAGGTTTCTTTTTGGATTCCTCTAGGGACTGCTTTTGTCAAGTGGTTGTCTTTTGAGGGGCTTGTGGTCCTTTTCTTTTTATTGATTCTTTGATTTCAATTAATTTTTACCCCCCTTTAAAAAAAAAAATATGGTGTCTATACATGTTGGTTTACAAAAATAGCAATTAGGGCCACCAATAAAAATAATAAAAAATATTGATAATTTTTTTTTTTAAATATCCTCATCAATCTTTAGTTTGTTACATATCTTTCCACAAAATAAAATAGAAAAAAAAAATTATTTAGGTAAAATTATGCTGTATGTACACATGCATGGTATGGTAAGAAAAATGAATTTGAAAAAGTGGTTTTTATACGTTTTTATTAAAAATTAATTTGTACCATATGGGTAATATAATAAATTACATATTTTGGAAACTAGACTCAAAATATTAAATTTCATAATATTTACTTTTTTTAAGATTCAATGTGTAATTTCTTAAAATTTCTAGTCCAACTATGACAAACTCTAAAAATCAAGAAAAACACTTCCACTTCTTGAGCTTTTTGTGAAACCACCTTCTTGAATTAATCTGAGAGGGAGGGAGAGGTAGAGATATAGGTCTAGAGATAAAGAGACATATCTAAAGAGGTACAAAGAGAGAGAAGGAGGGAGAGATGTAGAACTAGAGATATAGGTCTAGAGCTCAAGGAGAAAGAAAGAGGTCTAAAAAGGGACAAAGAGAAAGGGAAGGAAGGATGGATGGAGAGGTAGATAGATAATTCTAGAGCTTAATATATTAAGAGAGATAGGTCTAAAGATGGAAAAATAGAGATGGAAGGATATGGAGAGAGAGGTAGAGAGATAGGTCTAGAGCTCAAGGGGGAGAGAGTGAAATAGACAAAGGTAGAGAGAGGGATAGAGAGATATGATGATTTATGAAAACTTGTTCATCTATTTACTACACAAAACCTAAATATTTCATTATTTATTACTCCTCTAAATTTTTAAGTATTTTGAGATGATTATTACAAAAAATCATGAAAAAGGTACTTCATATGTGATAGTGAGTATTTGTTGTTTCAAAACTAAAGGATGAAGTTCAAATGATTAAAATTATTTTTTGTGTATAATCTAGAAACACTACCTATGCCATTGTGTAGAGATCTAAATCAACTTTCAAATGCCTGTAAAAAAACTCAAAATTTTGATTAGAAACACAAAATTTATTCCCATTTTATTGAAGAGGGTGTTTTGGGCTTACCCATTTCTAAGAAATAGATATCCATTACAAACGGATATCCATTTTTTCACATAATTTTTTCCCTCCATTTTTACCTTGGGATAACTTTGGGTTTATGCTTGGGAGTGTTAAGCCTAAAATGGAAATTGTTTCAATGTGTTTAGAGGTTTCATCCTCTTTTCAAAACTTCACCCTTCGTGCAAGCTTACAACTTTTTTATCTAAATTTGATGAAATGAAAAGGGTTTATTCAATAAATTTTTAAGCATTATATCAATATAAGATATGCTTTATTTTGAGTTTAATAGATAAATTATTATTTATTTTCTACATGCACTATGTGTAAAGTCCTAATTAATAGATTCATTGAGAAATATCTATAACTTTTAAACTGTTACACATTTTTTGAATCAGGAAGATTTTCCAAATGCTATGCTTTAAAAAATATAATCTAAAAAAATGAATTTCATAAATTTTTAACCAAGCTAGGGTGGTCAGAAATTTTTTTTTTAATATTTTTAACAATTCTTACTAAACAATTCATAACTAATTATTTACTTGAAAAAAATTACAAAAAAATATGTGTTACATATGGGCATGTGTTCTCTACTTATATTGAAAGATTTGAAAAAAATATATCATACTTCGATTGCTTGGACAAACACATTGTTTTTACCTCTTTTTTTAAATTATAGTGTACTACTACATTGAAAATTCAAATTTTCACCAAATAAAATTACTTTTTTCCAAAAAAAAAAACCCTAACTACATAGCCTACAAACTAAATTCAATTTTCTATAAATTTTATTGCTACATATTTTCCAAATTATGTTAATAACCTATTCAATTTTTAATGTAAAGTTGCTTAAGTCTATTTTTCTCTATTTTATTGCCACTTAGAGGCATAGTTTGGCCCATCATGATCTTGCACTCACATGTGACATTAAAAAAAATATATATATATCTTCAATTTGCATTAACACTCTAATCTAAATTTTTTAACATATATTCTAAAAATTTTGTAGAGTGATACACTAATTTATAGGTTCATCCTCTAAACCTCTTATATTTTGGATTTGATGATATTAGGTTCAATGTTTTTTTTCAAGAACACATAGCACTAGTTGAAGGATCACACTTCTAGTTCAACGCATGAGAATCTTCACAAACATAAAGAAAATAACTGAATGGAAAATAAACATGCATCTATGTCGCCAATAGATGTGGAAAACCTACTTTATAAATATCTATAAACATAATTCTATGAAATTATTAAACAATTTCATGGCTACATGACTCATCTTGGACTACTTTCAACACATCTTGAACAATCAACTATAGAGAATCATAATAATCCTTTCAAGGTATAATTCAACCTTTAAATTCTCATCTTCAAAGGTAAAATCAGTACATAGCACTAGAGAATTAGATTCAATGACTCAAATCAAACTTATCCATTAATAATTTTAACAATAATGAAGAAAAAAATGTAGCACTAAAAATGTTTATCATGGTACATTGCTAGTGATAGGAAGCCAACCTACAAAATGACAAAGAGTGTAATATGATCATGTCTTAAAATTAATTATTCAATACTCTATAAGATGAATATTACCCCCTCATACATTGTGAGGATTATTACCTAAATTTTCATCAAATACATAAACTAAAAGATCAAACTATGGAATCATACACTAATGAGTTTCATGACTAGGTTCAATTCCTATATCATGAAATGTTGGAAAATCTCCAATCATAAAATAGTGGAATTTCACCTCTCATTTGTGCTAGGATGGAGTTCCGAACTTTATATATTTGGGATAGGCTTTTCACTATGAATTAGAGGAAAAATAAAAAATGAAGAAATGTCTCTCCTTGTGAAAAAATATAAATTCATAGGAGACAATTAGTCTTATGCACCTATGTAAACTATAACAATACAAAAGCTAAAACGTATATTCTAATTGTCATAGCCAAACACAAAACATCATAGGATGTCTACATTAGTCAAGGAAAAATGGAAATGACCACAAGTTCTATAGAGGTGTAGTTCTACTGGAACATTCTAGTTATCATAGTGACTAATTATCATGTTCAAAAAATATTTTCATGTAGGTAGTATAAAACCTAGAATACAAATAAAACAATCAAGATGCATATGGCTTGGAAAAAATAGTTCAATAGACACTTTTGGACAACATGAATAACTTTTCCATATAAAGGATAATCTAATATCATGCCTAAACATGTCATCATCAATAATGGCAACTAGAAGATAATAATCATAAAATATGTAGTACAATATCTTGGACTCTCTAAAATTGCACATCTTAATCCATACTCATTGGGATGGTTATTGCAAGGTTGGAATACGAAGTCAATTTTATTATTATTTACGTGTGTCTGGCATGGCCAAAATCCTATTTATTCAAACAAAGGTTAAAATGATGGGGGGTCCCAGGGGGGCTATCCTAGCCACCCAGGACACCGAATAACATCACACATAAGGCATTAATGTTGAAGGAATTTTTAGGAAAGCCAAAAAAAGAATATTTGGGACTCACTATTTATGGTAATTTTGACAAATGTTCAACATGTAGTTGCATGAGTCGCACTTCTTATTTTTAGAATTTTTATTTGATAATGACTCTACAACTTGGATTTCTTATACTCTTTCAAATTCATCTTTTCTATAATTTTTGAAGGTTGTTGTAATTGTGAATTTCCTAAGAAATAAAAACAAGAAAACTTTTCTCGTGATTTTTTCTTGGTATAATTTTACCAGGTTCTCCACGTAAATATTATGTTGAATTTATTCTTACTATTTTCTCTATCTATTCTACACTATAAACTTTCTTTCAATTGGAATCAGAGAAAAAATATGTGTATAAGTTATGTTTTTGAGAAGTGAACAATAACAAGAAGCATGATTACCATATTTGAGGTGCAAAATTTTGATGGTTCTAATTTATCTTTATGAAATTGAAAAATCAAGCTTTATTGGTGAAGGATGCATGTTTTGTAGCTCTCAAAGGTGTGGCATCAAAACTTGTAGCCATGACCCAGGAATATTGGGATGAAAATGATAGCATGGATTGAGCAACAATCCAATTGTCTCTAGAAGATTTAGTACTATTCAATGTTGTAGCTTGAATAAAACTACACATGACTTATGGACTAACTTCAAAAAAATTTATGAGATGAATTCATCGACAAATAAAATTTGGTTATGTATGCAGATATATATTTGAAAATTTTCAAAATACTAACAAGAAATTTGGCTTTATTGGGGGTAAAAATCAAAGAAGAGGATAAGGCAGAAATTTTATTGTGCTTGTTTCCTCAAACTTGGGATCAACTAGTTATGGCTCTTAGTAACTCAACACCAAGTGGAAAATTGGTTTTTGAAGATGTGGTGGTCATTGTAAGTTTTTAAGATTCAAGTTAGAAGACATATCAAGGATATTCTTCTAATGAAGCCCTAATTGTAAGAGGATTAAATCAAGAAAGAGGAAATATTGAGCATAGATAAACCAAGTCCAAATCTAAGGGATGAAAAAGAGTAAAATGTTGGAACTATGACAAAAATGGACATGTCAAAAAGGATTACAGGCCATAAAAATCAAGAAAATAAAATTCTAGTTTGTAGGCATTTGAGGCAAACACAACAAAATTTAAAACACCATTGGAAGATGGAGAGGTATTAAATGTTAGTCTGAGAGGATCTTTACTTCATGTTTGGATTCTTGATTCTAGTGCCTCCTTTCCCATGACTCCACATAGAGAATATTTTTCTTCTTATTGGTCATGTGATGGAGGCATGGTTTACATGGGAAATGATAACCCCTAGATGAAGCTATTGTAAGGAAAGCTAAGCATGGAAGCAACTCTCCTAACATCAAAAACCTCAAGGAAGAATGCAGAGATACTTTTAAATTTTACAATTATAGTCCAAATAAGATGCACTTGAAAGCAATAACAGAAATAAAGAAATAATCATACACAGATGAACACTAGATTTACGTGGTAAAACCCTTACGGGAGAAAAATCCACCACACCAAGAGAAGTCACTTTGTATTATAGTAATGAAGATTACATATAAAGATCAGACTCATCTTTCTGATGTCAATTTACAACAACATATTCAATTGACCAACCTTGTACAAAATATTCAAGTTACAATTCTTTCTTAATCGAATTGACACTGACCATACACTGAACTATTCATCCATAGATTCAACTGAAAATCGAACCGAACAACATCTGCAACTTCAACATATATCCATGTTTTCCCTGTCTATTGAACTTCCTCACAGAACTATCACAATAGACTAACTTCAAATGGTTCCCATTCGGCTTCTCTATTTGGTTGAAGACTCGCCACATAGAATGGTCATTGCTTGGCCAAAGGCATTCAACCTGTGTTCACATGTTGGTGAGACACTAACCGTTTCTCCCTGATGCCACAAATCCAACATTCGATATCGCCAAGAGTCCTTACTATCGGCAAGAGGTTACACCGAGTTCAAAAAGCTATTGCTAAGACTTCACCTTGTCACCAAGACCTCATACCGATGATTATCACTTGTATTGCTATTGCCAAGACTTATCGCTATTGGTGAGACATCATACAAAAGCTCCCAAGTCACATAGACAATAGAATTCCCATAGACAAGACTATCATCCTTCACTGAGAGATCATACCGAGCCTTTATGTTATACCAAAACATCTAACAGTTGGCAAGACTTACCACTATCACTGAGACATTACTCTAAAGTCTTCAAGTCACACTACAATGTTCCACTATTAGAGAGACTTTGTTCATCGCTAAGACTTCATACTGAAGCCTCCAGGTTACCCCGAGACCACCTTTCACCAGGAGTCATACCAAACACATCCCACAGCATCAGTGAGACAAACACTCATTTCCAAGAGTTCTTACCAAACCCTTTCATTACACCTATGACTCCAAATGAATACCTATCAACGAGACATCTCCATATCGACAAGACTTCATACCAAAGCATATGAGTTACTTCGATGACCACATGTGTAACACCCTATTGGTGAGACATACCATCTCGATAAGACTTCATACCAAGATAAGCCTTTTGGCCAAGGGTCTCCCCGATATACGATAAGAGTGGCCTGTCGGCCAGAGATCTCCACTCGGCAGAAGGTTACAGTGAATGCCACAAGTCACATCGATAACACTAGTTGACAAGACATCAACATTATCTTAGCAACATGAACAATCAACAAGATTACTAAAACTACCAGTCGACCAGACAACAGGAATGTCACACGAACTTTTCTCTTCCAAGGTTTCAGCCTATGAGATTGAGGCACATATTCCAACAAAATCTAGCTTGACGAAGATCACACAAGCACCTCTAGAGTACAACAAAACTACTGAAATTCATGGGCACTAAGGCCCATCGAACTGGCACACCACCAGAACTTGTCTATGCTCACTGGCTTCGTCAATGCATCTGCAACATTCTCCAGAGTATCCACTTTTTCCAAAATGACCTTTCCATCCTCCACCATATCTTGTACAAAATGGTAATGTACATCTATATGTTTCATCCTGGCATGGAAAGTAGGATTCTTTTCCAAAAAAATTGCACTCTGACTGTCACAAAAAATAGTTATTTTCCCTGCATCAAAACCAATGTTAGAACACAAACATTTTAACCAAACTACTTCTTTACAAGCATGTGTAGCTGCCATGTATTTAGCCTCTGTAGTGGACAAAGAAACTACAGCCTACCGCTTACTCATCCAACTCACTGCACCACCATTCAACATGAAAGTATATCCACTAGTGGATCTTCTGCTATCAATGTCCCCTGCCCAATTAGAATCCACATAGCCTCAAATGCTGAGAGTCCTTTGTGATTCAACCAAGTTCCCATGGTAACACAAAGAATATTCTGAAGTGCCCTTCAAATATCTGAATACTCTTTTCACCACATCCCAATGTGTCCTTCCAGGATGAGCCATAAACCGACTAAGTACTCCCACTGCTTGGGTAATGTCTAGCCTTGTACAGACCATTGCATACATAAGACTTCCAACTCCACTAGCATAGGGTACATTGGTCATGTCTTCCATCTTAGTAGGAGATTTTGGATAGTCTTCAACAAATAGCTTTGTTCCATGCAAAACTGGAACAACTCACTGCTTGCAATCATTCATGCAAAATCTCTCTAGAACAGTCTTGATATACTTACTCTAACTGAGCCAAAGTTTTCTACTATTCTTATCCTTGGTTATCTCCATCCCCAGAAAATAACTTGTTGCACCAAGATCTTTCATTTCAAACTTAGCAGACAACTAAGACTTAAGATCAGAAATCATCAACTTACTATTGCCTATGAACAACATATCATCAACATAGAGAGGAATAATAAGAACTTGATCACTTTCAGCTTTGTAATACACACAATGATCAAATTTTGATCTTACAAATCCCAAAGACAATAAAAAATAATCAAGCTTCTGGTACCACATTCTAGGTGACTGCTTTAACCCATACAGAGACTTTTTTAACTTAAAAACTAGTTTTTCTTTACCTTTCTCCACAAAGTGCTCAGGCTAGGACATATAGATTTCTTCTTCAAGATCACCATGAAGAAATGTTGTCTTCACATCCATCTGTTCAACCTCTAAGTCATACACTATTGCAAGTGACAAAAGAAATCTGATAGATGTCAGCTTAGCTATAGGAGAAATTTTTTTCCCATAATCAATTCCCTCTACCTGGGAATAACCTTTCACAACCAACCTTGCCTTGTATTTTTCCACACTGCCATCTAGACCTATTTTCCTTTTAAATACCCATTTGTAGCCCACAACTTTTCTTCCTTTAGGCAAGGGCACCAAACTCCAAGTCTCATTCTTTTCTAATGATGCCATTTCTTCATTCATGGCTTCCAACCAAGAGTTTGAATCAGACATTCTAAATTCCTCTTTCATAGTCCTAGGTTCATCGGTGCTAGAAATTAAAGCATAGGAACAAGTAGAATCTATCAAAGAGAACCCATACCTATCAGGTTGCTTTCTTTCATGAGTTGACCTCCTCCCTTGGTAAGGCCGAGGTTGTTCTTCATCAGAACTCTCAAAACTACTTGAGCTCTCCTCAGTTTCAAGTACATTTTGAATTTTCAATTCCTCTATATCTGGTGTCGAAGGAACTTCAACTACATCCCTTTTGTTTTTTGATTTTGTCTCTGACTGTAGATCCAAGGTAGAAGGCTTCAGCTCACAAAAGATAGCACTTCTACTATACAGAACCTTCTCTGTATCAGGATTCCAAAGCTTGTATTCTTTTATGCCAACACTATAACCAATAAAAATACATTTGGCAGCCTTTTTCTCCAATTTAGATCTTTTCTCATACGACACATGTGCATATGCTTCATAGCCAAAAACACAAATATGTCTTAAAGAGGGCTTCTTACCAAACCACACTTCCAAAGGTGTTTTCTCAACAAGAGAAAAATTTGGAGAACAATTTATCAAGTAACATGTAGCAACTGCCTCAGCCCAGAACTTCTCCTCCAAGCTAGCACTACTCAACATACTTCATGCTCTCTCCATCACTATCCTATTGAACCTTTCTGAAACTCCATTTTGCTATGGAGTATAAGGTGTAGTCTTATGTCTTTTAATTCCATGATCTTTACAATACCTCTTGAAATCATCAAAACAAAATTCACTGCCATTATCATTCCTTAAACATTTTATTTTTCTTCTAGTCGGATTTTCTACAAGGTTCTTAAATTCCTTAAACTGACTGAACAGTTTTGATTTAATTTTCAAGAAATAAAAAAATGTTCTTTCTGAATAATCATCAATGAACGATACATAGTACCTTGACTTAGACAAAGAAGGAACATTCACTAGACCAAAAAAATTGGAATGAATATAATCTAGCAAACCAGAAGATTTATGAGGACTGGAATAAAACAAAAGACGATGTTGTTTACCATTTATACAATATTCAAATAATTCAAATTTGAGGTTACAATCTTCGAGCCCCTCAACCAGGTTTTTATTCTTCAAGGTTTTTAGACCTTTCTCACCAATGTGGCCTAGTCTATGATGCCAGAGCATAGTCTTTTCTGCTGGAAGTTTAACTTCCATAGAGTTTACAAAGTCAGGAATGTTTTCCTCTTTTCCTCCATGAGTAGCTTTATGTGACTTTGCAGAGACACTATTGCATTGAACAACATGAGTATCCAACTTATACAAGGTACCAACACAAGCACCTCTTGCTAGCACCATAGAGCCTCTAGTCATCTTGCAGCCATTTCCAGAGAATGTGACTTGCACTCCAATATCATTCAGCATACTAACAGAAAGTAAATTTTGAGCCAGACTTGGTATATGCATTACATTATTAATTCCCTTCACTCTTCCATCAGGGAATTGAATTTTGACTCTTCCACGACCAACTATTTCCAATGAAGAATCACTTGTCAAATACACCTTTCCACCATCGTATTTTTCATACTTCATGAACCAGTCTCTGTGAGATGTCATGTGGAAAGATGCTCCAGAGTCAATCATCCAGACATCATTTGATGCCTGTGTAGCCAAGGTTGCAATGAAGGCGTTTGCATCACTCTGAGAAGAATCATTGTCGAAAGAATTCTTCTTCTTCTTTTTCTCCTCTCTGCAATCCTTTCATACATGACCAGGTTTCCCATAATTCCAACACTTCACCTTGGACTTCTTTCTAGGAGACTTTGATCTCCCCTCTGATTTTGATTTGGACTTCTTGTCCTTCTTTCCTTTATCTTTTGATCTTCCTCTAACAGCAAGGGCCTCCTTCGCCATCTCAGAATATTTCCTTCTCATCTCTTCTGATAACAAATAAGCAACATCTTCCATCTTGAAATGGGATTTTGTACTCCCAATAGCCATCACCAGGTGATCCCAAGAATCTGGAAAAGAACACAATAAAAGCATACAACGATCCTCTTCATCAATCTTCACACCAACAAATGCTAACTATGCAATCAACATGTTGAATGTGTTCAAATGATCAGCTACAGACCCTCCTTCCTACATTCTCAAAGTGTACAGCTTCTTCCTCAGGAACAATTTATTCACCAAGGACTTCTCTTGATAAATAGATGCCAGTCTCTTCCACAAGGAAGATGCAGTCTTCTCTTCATGCACATTGAGAAGAACGGAGTCTGCCAAATAGAGTCTTATCAGCCCCTTAGAATTTCTATCTGCAAGGTCCCAATCTTCTTGCTTCATGCCTGTAGGCTTCATTCCAGACACAACAATCCATAGATCATGATCAACCAACAGATCTTCCATTTTGAGTTTCCACAACTCAAAATTGCTGCCATTAAATTTCTCTATTTCAATCTTTCCTGACGTGCTAGCCATCTCAATCTGTAATTCAAATTTGACAAACTTCTACAAGACTCCCACTGAATAGAATTGACTCAAAAAACCCAATGTACTGACAAGAATAACACAACTGGCTAGGCTTTGATACCACTTGTAAGAAAAGCTAAGTGTGGAAGCAACTCTCCTAACATCAAAAACCTCAGGGAAGAATGCAGAGATACTTTTAAATTTTACAATTACAGTCCAAATAAGATGCACTTGAAAGCAATGACAAAAATAGAGAAATAATCATACATAGATGAACACTAGATTTACATGGGAAAACCCTTATGGGAGAAAAACTCACCACACCAAGAGAAGTCACTTTGTATTATAGTAATGAAGATTACATACAGAGATCAGACTTATCTTTCTGATGTCAATTTACAATAGCATATTCAATTGACCAACCTTGTATAGAAAATTCAAGTTACAATTCTTTCTGAATCGAATTCACACTAACCATACACTGAATTGTTCATCCATACATTCAACTGAACATCAAACCGAACAACATCTACAACTTTAGCATATATCCATGTTGTCCCTGTCTATTGAACTTCCTCACAGAACTATCACAACAGACTAACTTCCAATGATTCCCATTTGGCTTCTTTGATTGGTCGAAGACTCACCACGTAGAATGGTCATCGCTCGGTCAAAGGCTTTCAACCTATGTTCACATGTTGGTGAGACTGTTATGCCTTGCATAACCACCCCATTTTATTCTGGAACAAAATGGGTCCCCCCTTCTTTTTGTTTGTTTTGTTGCCTTTGGTTATTTGCTTTGCTCTTGGGAGTTCTTCTATTTTATTCCTGAGTTTCCTTCTTGTTTTGTCAAATTTTGGTTCTGTCTTAGCTTAAATTGGTTTTCTTCTTGCTAGAAATTGAATGAAATAATCACAAGCAATAGTGGGTTTTATTATAATATATTTTATTTGCTTCTAAGGACTAATGGAGACCTTGTTTCATAGGATTAGATCGTGCACATGATGATATTTATCAGGGAGCTCAAATGGAAAGCATTCCTTAATCTAGTTGGTCATAAATTTCCTCTAAGAAGAAATTCGGCAAGACCCTACAGTTGTCTCACCGACTGGCATTGCATTCTATTCATTTGAGGCTCATAGGTCACCCAAACATCCTGGTTGCCGTGAGTCTTTATGTGTCTCACCGACTGGAGGAGCTCTGGCCAAAAGATTTCGCGTTCAGCATAAGGTCTTGGCGAATGGAGGAAAGTCTTGCCGACATGAAGTGTGGTTTCGGCAAGAGGAAATTGCTTTGGAATAATATCTCCTCGACTGCTAAAAGTCTCGCCGAAGGTTATGCCTTCGGCATAATCTCCTACTGACGGATCAAACTCTTGCCAACAATTGTTTATAGAGGCTCTTGGAGAAGCTTTATGCTCTCGCCATAAGGTTTGGCTGACAGAAGGAGGTCTTGGTGACAATAGTTGGCTTTGGGAAGAGGTCTAGGCGACTAGCGATGGTCTCACTGAAACAGGGTGAGCTCGGGGAGAAAAGAAGAGGTCGGCATGAGGTTTCACTGACCAAGGAAAGTCATACCGAAAGAAATTTGAGCTCGGGGAGATCTCACCAAGAGCTATTGCCTTCGGCATGAAGTCTAGGCGACAGAGGTGAGGTCTTAGTGAAGAATGGTAGCGTTGGAAAGATGTCTCACTGACAGGATGGACTCTTTCCGAAATGTAACAACATTGGGGAGAGTGGTTGGCATTCGCTATGAGGTCTCGACGACTAAGAAGGGTCTTGCCGAAGGTTCTCCCTTTAGTGTGATTTCTGCGTGACTGCAAGATGTCTTAGCGAGGCGGAGTGAATTCAACATGAAGGAGCTCGCCGAAAGATTTAGGGCTCAACCAAACATCTCACTGACCTGACGGAGTCTCACCGAAACATAATGAGCCTGGGGAGAATGAATGAATTTGGCGAAAGGTCCTGCTGATACAATGAGGTCTCAATGATAGTAGGGTGGATTTAGAAAAAGGTCTCACCAAAGAGGAAGAGTCTTGCCAAAGTAGGGCCACATCGGGGAGAAATATTTGTTCTCACCAGGAGGGCTGGCTGAAGCATGGTGCTTTCACCGAAGGGTTCCCCCTTCGGTATAAGGTCTCGGCAAAGGATGGTAGCATCGGCAAGATGTCTCACCGATAGGGTGGATGCTTGCTGAAATGAAATAAGCTTGGGGAGAGTGAATGAGCTTGGTGAAAGGTCTCAGCAAAATAGAGGTGTCTCAGTGATAGGGCGTGAGTTCGGGGTTAGGTCTCCTCGAAATGAAGGAGTCTCCCCGAGATGGGTGTGCTCACCAAGGAAAGGAAGGCTCACTGTGAGGTCCCACCGACCAAGCAGGGTCTTGCTGAAACAAAAGGGGGCTCGAGCTTGAAGAATAAGAATGGGCTTGGGGAGATGTCTTCCCGAGTGTGATGGTCTTGCCGAGGCAGAGTGAGCTCGGGGTAACATCTTGCCGACCCGGTAGTGTCTCATCAATGTTTTTTCACAAGGTGGACATCGGAGAGACTCCTGGCTGAATGTTTTTGGGCTTGTTATGGTGTCTGGCTGATGGTGATTATCTCGACGACCACGATAGATATCGATATGGCTTTTGCAGCTCATTGTAATCTCTCGCCGATAGCTGCTAGGAGAGGCATAATCAGATTGGGGAGACACGATTAGTGTCTCACCGACATGCGATTTTGCTTGAACAACCTTTGACCGCCCGAGAGTCTTATGTGACCTTCGTTTCGCCAATCAGAAGAAGCTATAGGGATGGACCAGTGACAGTTTGACCGATTGATTGCCCCTTGAAGAAGACCAACAGAATGCAACCGGTCTGGATCTGCTCCATGAATGAGCCAATGGAACAGCTTGATGAACGATGGTGCCGAGATCTAACAGGGAGGATGAAAAATGTATCCAAAAGGGACAGTCAATGGGCAGAAGGATTTGGAGCGGGGAGAAAGGAAGAAAAGAGGAAGAAGCTACGAGTCACAGGGACAGCTATGAGGTCTGTTGGCAAAGGACAAATTGGTATTAATGGCAATGCTTTAGAGCATTCAAAGCAGCTCTACAAGGGAGATCGAAGATGGACATGGAGCTCAGAAGTAAATGTTGTAGTTACAAAAGATCTATAGATCATCCCTAGAACAATCCTTCACCAACATGAACAGCAGGGATTCGCATTGAATGTTGCATTAACTATATTCAAAAAGATCTGAGGGCCGACCCTCCTGCAACCAACAAATATTTTGTAAACCCTAAAATAGGGGCCAGTGCATTCTTTTTGATACATTCTATATATATGGCATTTTTGGCCTTTTGTAAGGGGGATAGAAGGTTAGTAGAAAGGTGATTTAGAAGGAGTAGAGACAGTTAGAAGAGATAATAGAGTAGACAGGTCTAGAGATAGATTTTCAAGAGTACAAATTTTCTGAAGGATGGAGGAGACAGAGTTGCATTTTGATTCTTTGTAATGGGAGCTTCTTTTGTTTTCTTAGTTAGGAGTTAGAATCAGCAGAAGCTAGTAATGTATCCTTCCAATTTTCTTAGTATAGATGGAAACAATCTAAAATCATAGGTTTTCTGTACACTGGTGATTGTGCCAGATTTGTAAATGTTGCTTATCTATTTCACTAGCAGTAGAAGCAACCAAATTGAATCTATTTCATATTGTGTTCCAGAATGGTGTTCAACTTGGGTTAATCATTTGATTTGAAAAGCTTTCAAGGAAAGAAGTTTTGTTTTATGTTTTGTTTAAATAGTAATTTACAATCTGTCATGGAAATCAACACTATGAATGGATGCGACTGTGTGTTAATCATGAGTTAATTTTGTTCTACAGTTTCAGTTAGCAATTCCTTGAAAGGTAACAAGTCTAGCTAAGTTAGATGAATTATTATTCTTTTCAATTCCAAGCTTTGATCTATCTTTTTCTGTTTCTTTAAAACCCCTATTAAAATAGGTTTAACTTCATGCTTGATCTTAGAACAATCTAGAAGCTCAACACCAGTAGGCCCCTTGAACATTACTGTTACATTGACCACTAAACAACATCAGCATAGCTGAGAACCAACTATAAAGACCTTGGGTGCTAAGATATCCATGTGTTGTCTTTCTCTTTCAAGAGAAATAGAATAGCAGTATTCTGTTTGCATGTTGTTGTGTCATTGAGACCCATCAATAGAGATACTAACCGTGTCTCCCTGATGCCATAAAGCCAGCATTCGATATCACCAAGAGTCCTTACTATCGGCAAGAGGTTACACCAAGTTTAGAAAGCTATCGCTAAGACTTTTCCTTGTCGCCAAGACCTCATACAAATGATCATCACTTGTATCGCTATCGCCAAGACTTATTGCTATAAGTGAGACATCATACAGAAGCTCCAAAGTCACATAGATAATAGAATTCCCATTAGCAAGACTATCATCATTCGCTGAGAGATCATACCGAGCCTTTATGTTATACCAAAACATCCAATAGTCAGCAAGACTTACCGCTATCACTAAGATGTTACTCTAAAGTCTTCAAGTCACACCGCAATGTTCCACCATCAGCGAGACTTCGTTCATCACTAAGACTTCATACTGAAGCCTCCAGGTTACCCAGAGACCACCTTTCGCCAGGAGTCATACCGAACACATCCCACAACATTGGTGAGACAAACACCCATCGCCAAGAGTTCTTACCGAACTCTTTCGTTACCTCGATGACTCCAAATGAATACCTATCGGCGAGACATCTCCATATTGACAAGACTTCATACCGAAGCATATGAGTTACTCCAATGACCACATGTGTAACACCCTGTCGGTGAGACATACCATCTCGATAAGACTTCATACCGAGATAAGCCTTTCAGCCAAGGGTCTCCCCGACACTGCTTGTCACCCAAAGTCTCCCTGATATATGATAAGAGTGGCCTATCGGCCAAAGATCTCCAATCGACATAAGGTTACAGCGAATGCCACAAATCACAGTGATAACACCAGTCAGCAAGACATCAGCATTGTCTCGGCAACATGAACAATCAACAAGATTACTAAAACTACTAGTTGGCCAGACAAAAGGAATGTCACACTGACTTTTCTCTTCCAAGGTTTCAGCCTGTGAGATTGAGGCACATATTCCAACAGCTATTGGTGAAGATGACATAAGAATCAAGATGTTTGATGGAGTGGTAATGACTATCAACATGTTAGATCTATACCAAGATTAAAGAAAAAATTATTGTCACTTGGATTTTTTGATGAAAAATGTTATTGATTCAGTGGTGAAAATAGTTGTCTCAAGATAAGAAAAAAAAAGGTGTCTTGGTTGTGCTTAAGGGAGAAAAGTTGGAAATCTCAACATGCTAGTTGGGGAAACTAGCAATGGAGAAGTGTAGTAGCATCTAATGTAGAAACGAAATTAGTATCAACCCGACATTGATGGCTAGGCCATATGATTGAACATGGTCTCAAGGTGCTACTAGATAGAAATATTCTCCTGGGTTCCAAATTTAAATACTTAATTTTTTACAAATATTGTTTATTTGGAAAATAGAATTAGACTGGTTTTTTTAGAATTACTAGTAGAATTAAAGAAGTTTTAAAATTAATTCATTTAGATACATGGAAATATATTGTAATATCTATTGGGGGTTCATCATGTTTTGTTTCATTTATAGTTAATTATTCTCATAGGTGTGGATTTATCTTCTCAAGAAGTCTAAAGTTTTTTCTTATTCTAAGAATTTTAATGCTCTATTAGCGAATCATAAGGGTACAAGACTATAAAATGTTTGAGAATAGATAATAGAGGATAATTTATTTGAGAGAACTAAACAAATTTTGTAGTAAGTATGGAATTTCAAGGTAATTGACAATTTTTAGGACATTACAACCAAATGGAATAATGATACATGTTTATCTTGGTGGTAAGAATCTTAGGTTGAAGAAATTTGTTGAATGAAGGTGTTGACTGAGCTCTAGGAGATGGAGTTATAGAACCCCTTCTTCTCATTACTAGTGATAAAGAATGTTTATTTCTTCTTTTAGAAATGGATAATTAGAGTTCAGTATATTGAAATTTACCTCAGGAAGATGCCCTTATTTGAATTCTAGGCATAAATTTATAGGTTTGATTTGAAACCAAGATTATCGAGTTGTTGTAGAGACCAAAATTGAATTGCAGATTTGTCATGTACCTTGTTGAATACCTCTTTAAGGTTGAATATGCTAAGAACAACACCACTTTCTCGGTAGGATAAAGTAATTTTTTTCATACTAGTCCCATCAAGTATGCCAAAAACCATGTTGTCACATGAAATTGCACCTTCTTGAACATATGCTTGGCATTCCAATGTCACAATACAACTAACCTCAAGGTGTTGAACCTATAGACACATAAAATTGACCTAGGCCTGTGAACTTTATTTTTCTCCATAATTCTTCTCAACATAATCAAAATATTTAATTATGTCCTATAGTCAAATTTTAACTATTAATTCAATAATTCCTAATTATTTTATTAGTTCATTTTTTTTATTCTTCTTGACTATTTAAATAAATAAATTATATTTATTTCATTTAAATGTGTCGCTAATTTCCTATGTCTCTCTATAATTAAATTCATTCTTAAATTTATTTAATTATCACTTGCCCACTATTTCTTCTTGATTATTTAAATAAAATCTAATTTGTTTATTTAAATATGTCATTAATTTCTAATGTCCTCTTATAATTAAATAAATTCTTTATTTATTTAATTATTATCCATCTTGACTTTTTCCAATGTTAAATAAAGATATTTATTTAAAATTGTCCCACTTTCTAATTTTCTCTCTCCAAGTAAATAATTCAATATTATTATTTACTGTCACATGGCTCCTCTTTTGAATTAAATCAATTTTTAATTCAAAAGATTAACTTTCCTCCATATATCAAATAATTTATATTATTATTTGATTTTCTAGCTTTTTCTTTTTCTGTGTCATTCTTATCTCGTTGTCACATGCAACCTTGTCCATTGATTTGATTTTCCTAAAATTAAATCTTTGCCATTCATTTCAAATTTCACCTTAATGTTTCCTTAACCCCAATTGTGGATTGTCACATTCAATTTCAGCCATTGATCTTAGGTAATCTCTCATCTGACAATCTTGGCCATTCATCCAAAATTGACTTTTCTATAAAAAGGAAATGTTGGTCTCATTTGGACATCTTGACATCTCATATCTCTCATGCTCTTGACTTCATGCTTTAGATATTTTTCATGCTTTAGGCTTGCTTCATAGTTGCATACTTGCATTGTGTAGCTTTTTGATTGGAATCCTTCAAAGTTTGCTTTGGACATTGTCATAGTCATAGGTTTCTCATCACAAATCTGAGGGCAATTTTCAATTTGTAGCAAATAGAGAAGGTGCAATGAAGGTGATTGATAGAGGTTGAAGACATTTGGTAACATTGTTCTTTGTTTTCATGCTTTCTAACTCTATTTTTCTTCATTTTTTTACTTAGGATTAGTTTGTTTATCCTTTACATTGCTAGCCTGATAACTTCCTTAAGTTATATTGGTGAACCTGACACCAAAACCATATTTTTTGTAGATTTATGTATGGATTTTTTGTGTTTTTGTAGTTACAGGTACAGAGAGTTGCTCTTGCAATTTTCTGAGCCACAATAACTATCATGATGCATTCTCTTTGCAGAATGATGCATCCACAATCTTGAGTCACATTTGATAACCAAAATGCCACATTTTCTCTATTGTGATGCATCTGCAGGCTCGACTGACACATTTGAAAGCCGTGGTGCATTTTCTCTATAGACAACTGCATTCTCCTGGTAAATTCTAGCTTTCGGCCCTGAGACACATTTTCTTTGTAGAATGACGCATTTGCCTAGTAAAAAGTTACATTTAGGTTTTTATAGAATTTTCCAAATTTCTTATTTCAGTTTAGTAGTTTAGAGGTTTTTGGGTTACTAATCTATGTTTTGCAACATGTGGCAAAGAGTCTAACCCTTTGTTTCTTGATTTCATATCACTTTTTCAATTCCTTAATCAAACAAGCAAACAATTTACAACTTGCATTTACACTTCATGTGTTAAAATGAACATGCATATTCACTCATGGGCTTAAAATGAACACAATCTTGCATTAAAACTCATGAAGGTTAAAATTTACATGCATTTTCATGACATGGGCTTAAAATTAATCTTGTTTGTCTCACACTTAGCTAGGTTTAAAATGAACAAGGTGTTTGATGTGTTTTTCTCACATTAGAATTTGGATAATTAAAATGAACAAGTGTCTCCAATTTGTGTAACCCTAATTCAATAATAGAAGTATCCTCTCCCCTTGCACACTTGTACGATCTTGGGTGCAAGAGAAATTGTTATTGACTCTAGTAATTGGGTCTTCCTTGGTGGGAAAAGTACTCACCCCAAGGAGACTCAAACTGACAACGAAGCTCTTTAGCCAAGCTACTCTTGACCGGTATACAAATGTGAATCCTAATAGAAAACTTAGCATTACGAGTGTGGATGTGTCACACAAACAAGTGAATTCCCCAAAACTCTATTGAACGTAACCTCTTTAGGCTAGAATTTCTCCTTATTGGACCTAGTCTTACCTCATGTCTGGCCACTGAAATGGGAGACCGAACTAAAAACCATTGTGTAGTTTCCAAAAATCCATCTATTCATGTTGGTGCAGCAATGGTTGTTGCCAAGGAATCCGCATTCTTGCAATTCTTAGTAGAGGTGAAAATCCTGTCATGGGAGATTTATGAGGGCTTGAAGCTTGGTTGACCTAAGAAGTGAGTGTAATGTAAGGGGGAGCCAATGTGTCCAAGCTTCTAGATCTCCCGCTAAGAATAAGTGTGGTTGGGGAAACCCACGTGGAATCCAATGGATATAGTCCTTGCCTAACCTAGGATTGTGCTCGTCTTCATTTTGCTTGTTTTCAACATTCAAAGACAAAACATTATGTTTTCCAAGTGTTTTCTAAAACAATAAACAAATAAAAATCCTTTACAAACCTAGAAACACAAAACAAACTAAAACAATCCTTAAAATATACCAAAATTGCCAAGAAATCAAACTTTCATTAGCATTGCAATGTATTTGATATTATGTGCAATGCATTTGACATTTTGAACTACATTTGAGACTTTACAATCACTTTTCTAAGACACATTTGCTATCTTGTGCAACGCATTTGACTGTATCATAATGCATTTTTTTCCCAAAACATCGCAATTTATTTTCTAAATCGCATTTGTGACCTATAGTGACACATTTGTTGAATCTGAGATGCATTTGACATTCTGCAATACATTTTACGCTTGAAAGGACACAATTTCCTGTCATTAGGAAAAAACTATTACTGTTCAAAACCAGACAAGGAATTGCTCAAATCTTCCTTTCTTGCATCTTTTAGCTTGCATTCTCCCATAGGTACATCCTTGTAAATTGCTAGTTGCATCTTAGAAGCCATCATCTTCTAGCAAAAACAAGCCCTTAGGTCCTCATTTTGTAGACTTTGGAATAGGAAAACTCACCATACCTTGGAAAATCTTTCCTTCAAAAATAGGTTATCATTGGACTTCGTCAAAATCATTTCCTTTAGTCATTGTCATTTTGTGAGACCTTTCCAACTCATAAGTCTAGTTAAGAAACTTCACTTTGTCATCTTGTCATTTGATTTAGTCCTACCTAAAAGTCCTTTGATGATCCGAATTGAGACATAGACCACGCTTTGAGTGGTTGAGTAAACCTTTTCTAAAAATTCCATCATAATTTCTTAGACCTTTTGCATACCTTAAAACATTTTAGTCTTCATTCTAGTCATTTTAGTCCTCATTTTGCATCCTTTAATCCATTTTCCTTTTTCATTTGACATTCCCTTTAGAAAACATTGTCATTATTGCATCCCTTATTTCCAAAAACATCAAAAACATAGTTGCATTTGCATCGCATACCTTATTCTAAAAATCCAAAAAACATAGTGTCATATCATTCCCATCATTTAGTTTTCATTATCATCCTTCCTCACTTGAACAAATCCTTATATGGTTGAAACTACGCTTCAAAGGAAAAGAATACAAATGGACCCTTTTGGACAAGACACCAACCCCTACAACTTTTCTAATGACATGAATTAAAACATGGACTTGGGGGAACCTTTCATCAACCATTTCACTAACATGAACATGGCATCTTCTTCACACAACCCCTTTGAATAGTTTATATGTAGAGACAAAAATGGACATGTATTCATGGAAGACTTAGAAGCTATCACTCAAAATCCTAGTGTGGCTTCCTTTGTGGAGGAACTTATTTGGCAAGATTTAGAGAGATATCTAGCCATGGTTTTAGACCAAGGGGCCAAATTACCATGAGGTTTTAACATTAATACCCTAATAGTATCATCTCCCAATCATAACACAAACAATAATGCAAACAATACCTCCAACACCAACCAACCTCTTTTGACACCACAACATAACACAAACAATACTTTCATTTGTGTCACCACACAAAATGCAACAAATACCATCAATGCTACTTCTAATGGCACCTCCAATAAAAACACTTCCAACATGATCAATACAACATCCATTGGAGGAACATCAACCACATCACAATCAATGCCTCTAATGTCAACAACTTCATCACAAGCTATTGGGGCTACCTTTGGATCTTCAACCAATATGATGGGGACAAATTCATTAAACATTTTATTTGGAGCTTCACCTAGCACCATGGGAATGACATCATCAAGCCTTATGATTGGGTCTTCAACTAATGCCATGGGAACAAGCTCATTAAACCCCTTTGTGAGGAATAAATGATGAATCTCCATTCCGGGACCTCAACCAAATATTAACACTTCATCACAACTCAATATCAACACCAACGTCCCCCAAAGACAAAACACAAATAATCCACATAGCCACATTTACCAATTTGGACAAGGCAACCAAATAACACAACACATGACTTCATTTGGACATCAAAACACTCAAGGTCAACATATTCCATAAATATAGACCAACACTACTATAATGTACATTCCCACATACGTGTCACACATCCATACACAACAACACATTCCTAGTCAAAATTCTCAATACCAAAAACTTTCAAACCAAAATACGTCATACATTCCACAACAACACACCATCACAGCAAAAGAGAACTCATGGAATACCCATCACCAGCATGTTTTCTACTACAAACAACCTCATAATTGATGCACACATAGCTTAACTTGTGACCTTGCAAAAACAAATAGAGAACATGCAGATGCAACACAAAAAGACCCACACATCACATGACCTATGTCCATACCAATTTGACATGAGTTTATACATGCCACAATTCCCTCCTAGATATGTGATACCTAACTTTACCAAATACAAAGGAAAAACTAGTCCCCTTGAACACATATGAGAATTTACAACCAATTGCATGGACATTGCTTATGAACATACTTATCTGATTAGACTCTTCCCTAGGAGCCTCACAGGTCCCACACTTGAATGGTTTTCCACCTTTCCCAAAGGAATAAAGTCAAGGGAAGAACTTGCTGACAAATTTGTACAAAATTATTCCTATAACATCGACACTGATGTTACCATTCTAGTTTATGCACACTTACTCAAGAAGAAACTAGTGAGACCTTTATTCCATTCTTCCAAAGATGGAGAATTTTAGCAATTTGATGCCCTGTTGAGATACCAAAAAAGGAAAAGGTAGAATTTTTTGTCTAAAACCTTGTTGGTCCCTTAAAATACAATTTACAAGTCCATTGTTGCACCACTTTCACAAACCTTGTCAAAAAGGGAGTTCAAATTGAAAATTCCCTTATTGCTAAAGGAGAACTCAAATATGGCAACAAGAACACGAACATAAACCCACGTGCTGACAAAAAAAATTATTGGGTCAAAAACAAACACATCACCAATGATGGTGTTGTTGATGCTAAGGCAATAAACACAAGTCTTATACTCACTCTCAAAGGAGCTCAACCACATAACACACCATTGACCACACCGACACCTACTACAAATTCCATCTAAAATAATCAAAACAATCGAGACCAAGGGTAGCCACGTCAAACTAGAAAATTTCCAAAGAGACACACATACACCCCCTTGGGTGAACCAATCGAAGTGGTCCTTAAGAAACTCCTCCAAAATGGTGTTATCACATTGCAAGAACCTAAACCATATGACCTAGGACAATTCAAGTAATCTTGGTGGGATGACAATGCATTTTGTGATTACCACCAAGCAAAAGGGCATAAAACTTCCTCTTGTCAACAATTAAGAAATCTTGTAAAGGATCTCATTGAAAATTGCACCATTGAACTAGGTGGACAACAATTTGCTTCTAACTTAGACCATACAATTCATAAAAACCCACTACAGGATCATGGTTCAAATAATCCCTCTACGTCAAGTCCAAAGACTAATAACAATTGAGCTAATTACACTCACACTACCTTTGATTATTCTGATGGACCCATTATTAATCACCTCCGAGCTACCAATGAACATGTCAATACTATTACCATCAAGAAAAATCATGAGTGTAATGTCATCACCCATGGAGGAAAAGTCACTGTAGTTGGTCCTTCTACTAGACATCCCAAGATCACCATACTTGGTCTATGTACCAAAAAGTCACAACCTAAAGGACAGTTTAATATTATTAACCAATTGGGAAAAATACCTGCTCAAATCTCCATACTTGAGTTGCTACATATCTATCCTACACACAAAGCCATACTTGAAAAAACCTTACAAGAGTCATTCATCCCTAATGACATTGATGTCAACCAATTTGAAGCCATGGTGGGATACTTGACCACTTCCCATCACATTAAATTTTTAGACCATGACTATTCCTCACCAAAACCATCTCACAATGACACACTGCATATCAAAATCTTCATCCATAAGCATAAGGTTACACGAGTCTTAGTAGATGGTGGAGTAGGATTGAATGTGTGCTCCCTAAAATTGGTTAAATCACTAGGCTTATCTAATGCTTGTGTAGATGCTACCAATAGCATTTTTATAAAGTCTTATGATGATGAGGAATGCTCCTCCATGGGTCATTATCACACTTCTTATTCGTGTGGGGCCGGTCATTGTAGATACAGCATGTCAAGTCCTAGATCTTGAATTATCATACAACATATTACTCAGTCGACCTTGGATCCATGCCTTAAAAGCTGTACCATCCACTTACCATGAATTCTTGAAGTTTCCTTTCAATGGAATCAAAATTACCATACATGGAGATCCTGATCACTTCCAGTATTGCATCAATTTGAGGGGTATTTCATAGCATCAAGTGCTAATTAACCAAGAAGCTTTTACATCCTCTTCATCCAAATACATCGGTCCATCCACACTTGCCAAACCATCCTCATCCACTCCTTCGACTTCTACCATACCATCTCCCTCCATCCCAAAGGCCAATCCTAATATCAAGATCCAAGACCAAGGTTGTGGAGAATACAAATTGAACATGGCCTATTGCATCACTAAAATACCCAAGTCTTGAAAGGCTTATGGTCAACCTTGTTTTAGAATAGAACCTAAAGAGGTTTTCAAAGTTCCTCTGATGCAAATTTTCACAAAATGGGGAGAAATGGACAAAGAAGATATTGAAGACATATCAACTTGGATTTACAAAGACCTAGAAGACCCATCCCCATTACTAGTCCAGATATACAGAAAAGGCTATGACATGGTGAAGGCACAAGGCTATGATGGAACTAGTGGCCTTAGTAAAAATAAAATGGGAATGCGAGAACCTATAATTCCTTCTTGAAGACCAAAGTATCTTGGGTTAGGGCTTGGGATACCTAAAACTAATGATCAACATACCAATGTAATTTTAGGTGAGAGCATTAATGTTTTTGAAAGTGTCGAGACTATTGAAGATTTCCTTACCGAAAATGACTCACATGAGTGGGAATTTGGTTCCCAAAGATCCTTGAGTGATTGTTTCCTTGACCAAATGTTTCTTGAACCTTGTGAACCTTCTTTTGATGAATGATTCAAATAGATGTTTAAATTTGACCTTCCTAAAGACACTCCTAAGGTCCCATTGAAATGAGAAGAATGAGTAGGACTCTTTTGGCCTCGTGATGATGATAAACCAACGCCATAATCTAACCTGTTGATCATCATTCTGACACACTTGTCCAACCATCTAACCCTAATGACCATCATTAAAAATTATCTGACTCACCACACGACACTATCGACTGTGATTCCATTTCAATTGCCCCCTATTTTTCCAGTGAGTCCAACTTTTCTGAATCAAGTGAAGAAGAATATTGGATATAATTCGAATGGGAGTTGGAGGATGAAAATTTCATCTTTACCCTTTTTGAATCATTCTACATGCTTTCCACATCATCCCACCATTTTCTAATACTGATGATGTTATCTCCCTTGTCTACCCATGACTCATTGACTGGGATCAACAAGGCCCACCAACTATGGACATTTTTTAGAATGACGAAGCTATTGCAGAATTCATCGGACTCCATGAGGGCATACCAATTGGAGACCATAAAGCTGGATTCACCATAGATCTAGATTGTGCCGCATACTTCGGGGAGACTATGCAATCTTCTACTCACAAAAATAATAAAAATAAAAATAAAACAAAAAAAGGCACATCTTTAGGTGAAAACCGCAAGGCACCTTCTAACGATACAAAATTAAAAATAAAGGATGTATCCAAGGGTGAAAACCATTCTGAGGTGCCCAAGGATGGAGGATTGGAATTTCTCCCCGTTACACAAGAAAAAACAACAATGCTCATTGAGGACACCATGGAAGTTAATATAGCCACAACAGAAGATCCAAAAATTGTTCTCTTTGCAGCATCTTTGATAGAGGAAGAAAAACCTAAATTTCAAAAATTATTTGCAGAATGCAAGATTAACTTTGCATTAGGGATAATTTTAAGAAACTCCCCCTTGGTGAGGTTGTAAAATCCTGGCGAATCTTTCCTTTTATTTGAAAAAAATTATTAATTTTCTTGGTGAATCTATGCACATTTATTAAAAAATTTATAAAATCTTGGTGAATCTTAATGAATAATTGGGAAAAATAATAATCATAGTGGTGAATCCTAGCGAATAATCATTGAAAATATTAATTACAATGGAAAATCTCTCCTTTAAAAATTTGCATCGTTAGTCAGCGTAGATCCCCCATATTTTTTTTGTTTTTTGTAATATTGAAGTAGGGGCCCGGGGGTGGCATCCACCAGTGGGGTCAAGGGGCAGCACCCCTTGCGGGGGTCAAGGGGGCAATGCCCCCTTGCAAGGTTCGGGGACAACAGCCCTAGCGCATGCCACAAGCATAAATTCACTATCAAAAATGCATTGGAGCACACATGGATTGAGCATTTTTTAAATTCTCACTTTAAAAAATACTATAGGAAAAGTGAAATTGTTACCATTGATTAGCTTTTTAATTGGATGGTTGCAAGTTGATTCCATGACCTATATGTCTCTGCCTTTTAAAAGGCTTGTTGAAGCCAAAAATTTGTTTTGAGCCACATGATTAAATCTAATCTTGTGGCCCAAAACAAATTTTGGGCCTCAACAAGCCTTTTAAAATGCACGTCCCTATAAGTCACGGAATCAACCTACAACCATCTGATTAAAAAGCTAATCAATGGAAATAAATAAAAGCCCTATTCAAGGCTAAAATATCCCTAAAATGAAATGGTAATTTATTATTAGTGGCGATATTTCCCCAAAATTAATGGTAGGAATAAAATATTACTAGCGAATAAAAATTAATATTTGTAATTACAATATAGACTACTAGCGAATTAGTTCCAATGACACATCACTTAAAAAATAATGCATAGGTGAATTAATCGAGACAAAATTAATTTTTTTGTAAAAACCTAGCGATTCAACATCCTTTTTAGCTTGTACTATTCGCCATTTTTGGAGGTCTTGATTTTAATTATTCGCCAATTGGCGAAGATTTGCCACTAAAGTTTTCTCTACTTTGCATGGTCATATGTCAATATGCCTAGACTAGATCCAGCTTTAGTGTTGCACCATCTACCTTTGCTTCCAGATGCCAAGCCAGTAAAATAGAAACTACATAAGATGCATCCTCATATTACATTTCTAGTAAAATTTGAACACAAGAAGCTTCTAGATGCATGATTTCTAAGGTCAATAGACTATGCAGACTAGATATCCAACCTTGTGCCTATCACTAAACCAAATGGTCAAATACACATCTGTATAGAATCATGCGATCTAAACAAGGCATGCCCGAATGATGACTTCCCACTATCAAACATCGACATCATTGTGGACCTTATAGTAGGATACGAGATGTTCTCCCTTATGGATGGTTTCTCAAGTTACAACAAAATTCGTATCACCCGTGAAGATCAGCACAAAATGACATTCACTTGTCCCTAAGGTACCTACTATTGGAATGCCATTCCTCTTGGCCTAAACAATATAGGTGCCACATATCAACAAGCCATTATGACAATATTTCATGACCTCATGCACACTTTAATGGAAGACTATGTAGATGACCTCTTGGAAAAGTCTTTGACATGCAAGGATCACCTTAATGTGGTAGAATTCTTTTTCAAAAGACTGGAAGAGTACAAGGTCTATTTGAATCCTAAGAAGTGTGTGTTCAGTGTTACATTAGAAAAACTTTTGTGATATATAGTTTCTCATAGAGGCATTGAAGTAGATCCTTCTAAAGTGAAAGACATATTAGACATGCCTCTACCAAAAGCAATCAATGAGCTAAGGGCATTGCAAGGTAGATTATAGTCTATCCAATGCTTCACTGCACAACTAGCAGACAAGTGTCAACCATTTCAATATCTCTTGTGCAAAGGCATCCCCTTTGTGTGGACTGATAAATGTCAAATGGCCTTTTAGAAAATCAAAGACTATCTATTGTCACCACTTGTCCTAATGCCACCCATTGAAGGAAAACCTTTGATCTTATATATTTCTGCAACCACATTAGCACTAGGGGCATTGCTGGCATAAAATGACCATGAAGAGAAAGAAAGATCAATATACTACATCAGTCGCACATTGTTCAAATATGAACTCAATTACACACCCATTTAATGTGCTTGTCTTGCAGTTGTCTTCACCACCCAGAAGTTAAGACATTACATGCTGAATCACAAGACACAACTAGTAGCAAAGATTTATCCCTTGAAATATCTTCTAAGTCGATTGACATTGACAAGTCGATTGGCAAAATGGGTTATGATATTGAGTGAGTATGACATATAGTATGTGGAATGAAAAGTTATAAAAGGACAAGTAATAGTTCATCAACTTGCAGATGCACCCCTACAAGGTGATCATCCTTTGGTAGCTAACTTTTCTAATGAGTCTATATTTCATACAAAGCCTAAATCACCTTGGAAACTCTACTTTGACGGGTCTCATACTAGTCATGGATCAGGAGTAGGTATACTATTTATCACACCACAAGGAGACTCCATTCCTAAGTCATTCTGCATTGCTTTCCCATGTACAAACAACATCATAGAATATGAGGCACTTGTCACAGGACTCCAAATGGCCATAAAATGGAAAATCAAAACACTTCTAGTCTTCAGAGATTTTCAGTTGGTCATCAACCAGGTCAATGACGAATATGACACAAAGGATGAAAATTTAATGCCCTACAAATGCATGGTTGATAGATTTCAGTCATATTTCCACATGCTTTATTTTGAAGTAATTCCCAGGGTATAAATTAAGGTAGAGGATGTAATGGATACAATTGGATCTCTCCTAGAAATTCCCAACAAAGTGTTGCAATTTGAGTTCTTGGTGGAATAGCTTTTGGTTCCTGCATATGATATTCTAAAGTCAAAAATGGTTTGTGAGCTTGTTGGTCCCAACTATCCATGGTATCAAGACATCTATGATTACCTTCAGCCCTAGACCCTTCCCCTGAACCTTTCCAACAACCAACGTAAATCCTTTATCTACAAAGTTGCACAATACACCATCATCAGTGACACCTTATACCTTTGTAGCTTTGACAATACCCTTCTTCGATGTATCGACACTGACGAAGCATGAACAACCTTATGTGAGGTACATGAGGGTGTTTTTGGATCTCATTTGAGTGGCCCAACCTTAGCTAAGAAGATCATTAGACTTGGATATTACTGGCCGAAAATGGAAAAAGATACACTTCAGTTTGTAAAAACATGTCTTCAATGTCAAATGCACAGTGACTTAATTCATGCACAAGCACATGAACTTCAACCCATTACTTCTCCTTGTCCCTTTGCACAATGGGTACTCAACCTTGTAAGAAAAATCCATCCCACCTCTTCCAATGGCCATAAATTCATTATCACCAATACTAAGTATTTCACCAAGTGGATCAAAGCCATTCCCCTCACATACATAACCGACAAAGCGGATTTCCAAATTCATCCTCAATTACATCATCACAGATAATGGTCATCCCTTCAAAAATCAAGATGTTCGTGAGATTTTTGAATGCTTCCACATCCAACATCATTTTTGTATGCCTTACTACCCACAAGGAAATAGTCAAGATGAGGCATCTAATAAGACAATTATCAAAATTCTTAAGAAGATTGTCAATGATGTTGGTTGTGACTGGCATTTACAACTTAACCTTGCTCTATGGGCTTACTAGACCAACATCTGCACACCTACAGGATCCACTCCATTCACCTTGGTCTTTGAAGCCAAATTCATCTTACCCATCGAGGTCAAGATTCCTTCTCTCAGAGTCTCCATGAAGGGCTTGATTGATGACAAAGAGTATAGACAATCATGACTGCATGAGCTAGAAATGTTAGAAGAACGAAGAAAAAATTCCTTGAATCATTTATAGGCATATCAGAATCACCTTTTCCATAGTTATATCAAGAGATTCATGGTCTAAAATTTTGACATTGGTAACTTGGTCTTAATACAAAATCCTAAGAATCAGTATAATAGAGAGAAGCCTGGCAAGTTTGAGCCCAATTGGATGGGGCCTCATATCATCATTGCCTCATTTAGTTCTAGAGCTTACCAGCTAGCTACTCCAAATGGGGAGTAGTTAATAGAACCCATCAACAGTCTGCATCTCTGAAAGTTCTACACATAGCATTAGAGAGCTAGGCTGAAAACCATAAAAATACAAAAACTACTGAAAAATACAAAAATCGTCACCCTGATGAAAACCTGGAAAACAAGTGTCTTGGTGACACCAAATAAATAAATAAATAATAAATATTAAAGACAAATAATTCATCCAATAGTGAAAACTTGGTAAATAGGCACTTTGGATAAGTACCATGGTGAAAACCCGGCAAACAGGCACCATGTGTAGTTAGTCTTTGCTTTGCCATCTACTTTCACTCCATCTACCTTAGTCCATAATAAAAACCCACTTTTCTGAAACCCTCATGACACTTGGCATGACATCCTACCTTTCCTTTCCATGGCTGACAATGGTTGACATTAAGTCTTGCATATCGTCCATTTGTCATCTTGAGCACATCCTTTTCAATATCCTTCAACTTGTCTAATCTCTAACCTAATTGGGGGAAATTCTATTATCACCTAACTGCAATGGGTATCATACATGGTCTTGTCAATTGAATAAGTCCTAAAAAAGACAAAAAAATCATAAAAGGTCTTTAAAAAAGACAAAAAACATCATAAAAAGTCTTGAAAAAAGACAAAAAAATCATAAAAAGTCCTGAAAAAAGACCTAAAAATCATAAAAAAGACAAAAGATTGTAAAAACATCTTGAAGAAATACAAAAGTCCAAAAAATGTCAAAAACACAAAAAACATCCAAATAACACTTTAAAATCCCAAAAACAGATTCATAGCTTATCAAGTTAGTCATGTTAGTCAGTCTTTGTAATTGTTGAACTACGTTGTCTCTACACATTTTCTATGTAGGAAAGGCTCATCCTCAAGCCCCCAAGACATTAGGTCAGTCCTTTTAGGCAATCTTCTGTCATCAAGACAAAGTCATTGGTCATGTCGAACTATGAGGTCTTTGAGTGTATGACATAGGCAAGGCCATCAATCAATGAGCTCCTGAGTCCACGCTAGGTCAGTCCATTAGGGTTCATGACACTGCATTGGTACACACAACAAATATCTTCAAATCAAACAAATTATCCTAAGACAGACAACTCTTAAACAAAATTTGGCAATTAATTAATTGACATTTTAAATTACATTGGCATGTCAATGTTGGCATGCGGTCAATTTTGTCATTTAGTCCTTTGGTCAAATCATCAAAACAAGTCAAACTATCAAATCTTGGTTATTATTTAGATGTGTCCTTCTAAAGGACCCCCATCATTTATTTATGCCTTAGGATGTGTCCTTCCTAGGCATCGTCACTGTCATCTAGCATTTTGAGGGATTCTCATGGCATTTGAGGATCGATCCTCTCGACATCGACATCATTCAAGATGTGTCCTTCCTAAATTTTTCATTACTTATAATTCATCATCTAGACATCATCAAATCTGCAATCTCGACATAAAAACACTTGACATTCAGACACACCTGGAAAACACCCTCTTTTGGCATTTTTCCTTTGATTTTTCATCATGCTACTAGTTCTTCAAGGATGTCTTGACAACAAGAATTATAGGAGCAGTGACGTATCATGATGATTATCTTGTCTTGTCTTTTTCAGACTATCATGTTTCCAACTCCTCGAGGATGTCCTGATAACAAGATTTAGAGGAGTAATGACGTTTCATGGCTTGTCTTTCTTGTTTGTGGTTGGTTGTGACAAAACAACAATGGAAACTGAGTTCCTAGTATGAGTCATGATCATCCTTTTCTACGAATGCTTGTTTCATGTGATGGTATGAACTTGCACACCATTGATCTATGTCATATCATGGTGTTTGTTGGCCATTACAATAATCCTCCTAATGATGATTCAAGCAATATTTATTAGTTCTTTGGAAATATATTGAAGGATTCTTTTTTCCGAACTAATGTCCATCTCCTTCTATCTAGTCATTTCTCTTCTCTCGCATCTTTATGATATCCTATGACATACAAAAATATAATTGCATACATGATCACATATGGACATTGCATTAGTTCATTAAACATTTACATACATCCATTCACATATTTTCATTTACATTATTAGCATAAAGGACATCACTTGCATTTCATCCATTTACATTTACATCACATATAAGTACATTAAATATCTTCCATAAAACATCACATGCCACATTATCCATACATGCGTAATCAATACATTAATGCATCCATCATCATAAACATGGCATCATATAGACAATATTATGCATACATATTGGACGTCATCATCATCATCATAAAATAACCAACATACATAACATAGGATCATCATGGCATATAATCATAAATAACCATCATAAATGCATACATCACATATAAATGCATCATCAATAGGAATCATCACATAAATCAAATAACATATAATCAAATCATAATGCATCATCACATAACACATAGCATATAGTCCACACCAAAACTACATCATATATATATCTCAAAATCATGTCACAGGATAGAGTCTCGAGGTATCCTAAAAATAGAGCTCATACGCTTGATGGTCAAAATATAAATGTCCCAAAATAATAATAATAATAACAATGACCTAGGTTGCGCTCTCCTCATCCCCTTGAGGAGAAGAATGGGGTGACCGATGCTCTATGACTAGGACTGATGGTATCTAAGAAGACATGGATTCAAGTTGTGTCTATGAGGCTAATGGATCAGTAATAGGTAGTTGACTATGCTATGATCTATGTATTGATGATACAGACCCATGACTATGACTAGATCTATGACCTGAGGAGTGCCTGTGACTGTGGCATGACCTGTGCCCTGAGGAATGTCCTAACGAGGTAGATACACCCACACTGCTCTAACTACGACTAATGTGGCTCCTGCTCCCTAAACCACTCCCTGTCCTACTCTGAGACCAAGATGAACTAGGCTCTCATTGCTCTGCCATCACTTCCCTCTAGTATAGAATTAGATACAGTCCTCAACTCACACTAACCCTAGCCAACTCCCTCATAATCTCCCCTATTGGCCCTATAACAAGCTATGCAAACTCATAGCACCAACTTTGTGTGTCTTGTTGTCTAATCACAATCTAATCCTGATCCACCTATGTCGCCTCTAACTCTACCTACATGTTCCTAATATATGTCGTAGCCTCATCCAATCAGCCCTATATATCGGCTAATCTCTGATCAACTATGGCATCATGAGGAAAAGGTGGTCTCCTAGCTATGTCCTTTCCATCCACCATCCGCTCCCTCAACTACTTCTCAGCCTCATCCATGTCATCACTGCCACTAATATCTAGCTCCTCATCCTCTCCTCCAGTCTCCTCCTCACCTTCAATTGCCTCCTCCCCTCTACCGACATCTAAAGCCTCCTCTCCTATGTGCACCTCCTCCTCCCTTAGCATCTCTCCCACTGGCCTAACCTCTACCTTTGGCTGCTTAGCCTCCTACCTAATCTCTACCTTTACCCTCCCCTCCTCCTATCTAACCTCCCCCTTTGGCTACTCCTCCTATCTAACTCCCTCCTCTATCTCCTCCTCCTCTTCCACCTCTAGGATCAATGTGAGCAACACTCACTCAACCTGCTATCCTACACTCCTTGGTTATCCTCTCCCACTATCCCCTCCTCTCCTCCTCCTACTACCCCCACCATCCCCTCTATCTCCCCCACCATCCCCTCCATCTCCTCCACCATCTCCTCCATTCCTCCCCCCATCTCCTCTGCCTCCATCTTTCCCTCTCCCCCTGCTACCATCTCATCCTCCTCAGTGCACCTATGGTATAACTGACCACCAATTAACTGGAACTGGCCCACCTAGATCTGTCAAAGGTAGTGGCTTGTGTGTCTACCACCATGTATCATAATCTATGCTAGTCCTTGGATCTACTGGACCCCCGCTCCATCCCCACTATTGTGCTACCAACCCATCTATCTACTGCTCTACCAAGGGTATGGATATGGGTGGTCCCCACTGTATCTCTCAGGATGACCGTGCGTACTATGTAGTGCCTACTAGGACACCTTTTTGCTCTCTAAACTGACGAAGTACCCATTAGGGTAGGTACATCTCAATAATCAACTAAGACTAAATAGTTTGACCAATCAGATATCTGAACTATCGACAAAATGACAAATGATCACTCTCTCCTGGCCACTAAGCATAATCTTTGTAAGGCCTTTAGATGAATGCCATCAATGTGTCAATCTAATGATGTCCAAATCATGTGTCCCCAGCTCTCATCTATTGTAGTGTGCTTGCATATAAATATACCTAAGGCATCCCCTCAGTAAGTTGTCTCTAAACTAGTGGTTAAAAGAGGAGAATATGCTCCTAGGCCCAGATCATCAATAGTGTAGTCCCATAGCTAATACAACTCACCTCCCTATAGGCCACCTCATGCAACTAATGATATAGCATGCCTAGAAGGCATGGTTCCAATGAAAATACAGTCTTGTCCAGTCTCATGTAAACAAGCACATCTCCCCATCTGATAGGGAACCCATGTCCCTGGCGATCTAGAATTAAAACACCAGCTATAAAAGTGCATAGCATAGCATCCCATCAAGGATAGTGCTCAGCCATAAAATCCCATCGAATCTCATACCCATCGATGCCCAGCTTTGTGCCATCATTAGACTCGTAAAACTCTGTCAAGGTCTGGAGTCCCCAGTGTGGATCATAAACCACTCACCCCCCTCTGATTGGAATGTGCAGTATCTTGTAAACTTCATTGAGCATGACAGTAGCCTCTCCCATCCGCAAGTGGAATGGGAAAGTCTTCGAGTTCCTCCTCTCCACCAATGCTATCAAAAGACGCCTATTTTCCTAGATAATGGGCATATAGGTCACATAGTATAATCCCAGCTGCATTAGTCACCTCCACTCCCTATCTCACAACTAATCTCTAAATGAATATGTAGATGGACTAAACTCATGTGTATAGATAGGTGGTAATCATTTCTACAAATGTAGAAATGGGAGTTAGCACATCATTGACCATCATTATTATCATCTGTCTAACAAAAGTGTAGAAAGAAATTGAACCTAAACCAAGGTCAACCCTGGTAAAGTCAAATGTATTGTGCTAGGTCAAATGTGTTGTTTCATTAGGCATATGCATCTTGACAAGGTGATTGTATCACACAATCTCACAGATGCATCATCCTAAGGCACTTGTGTCGCTCCCTTCATCAATTGCATCACTGTAAAAAAAATGTGTCGCATAGTCCAACATTTTCACCTCAATTCATTGATTACATTGCAAGACCTCGCATTTGCGTTGTGACACAGCGATTGCATCTCACCAGCCCACAAATGTGTCATTATAAACTTGAACCTAGCTTATACCTCATATTTGCATCATGACGCATCACATGTATGCAACATGAATGCTAATGTGTCTTACGCGATTGCAGATGCATTGTGACGCATCTGATGACCTAACTTTAACCCCTAAAAATGCACGTAAAATGATAAAATCACAAAGTGGGTACGAGGTACATACCGGTGGATTTGCGCCCTCTAGCCGTCAGAAGGTCCACAATCGATATCCATGATGCTTAGTCACAAGAATCACCATCTTTGTGCACAGTCTTCTCTCTCTGAGCTCTCAAATCTGAAGAGGTAAATGTAAAAATGAATTCACTTTTCACCCAAATTCAAACTATTTATAGGGTAAAAGTGGGATTTTCTTGAAGGCTTTATTACTGGAGGCTCTTTTGACCAAATTTGACCAACCTTTTGACTATGTTAAACACGTCCAAATTGAAAACCTGTCATGTCATTGTTTTTCTGAACATCAAATTGACTTATCAGGACACTTTCCAAAATTTTCTAGCATCGGCCCAAAATTTGAAAATTTTCTCGAGGGAGCATATATACTCTGTACCTTCATGGGGGCATGTTTTTCATTGAATTTTCTTTGTCACAATGTGACAGGATGCATTATGACAAAGAGGGGAAAAATGTAGACACATAAAATTGACCTAGGCCTGCGAAATTTAATTTTCTCCATAAATCTTCTCAACATAATTAAAATATTTACTTATGTCCTATAGTTAGATTTCAATTAATTAAATATTTCTTAATTATTTAATTAATTCATGTCTTTTATTCTTCTTGACTATTTAAATAAATAAATTATATTTATTTCATTTAAATGTGTAACTAATTTCCTGTCTCTCTCTATAATTAAATAAATTCTTAAATTTATTTAATTATCACTTGCCCACTATTTCTTCTTGATTATTTAAATAAATATATCTAATTTATTCATTTAAATATGTCATTAATTTCTAATGTTCTCTTATAATTAAATAACTTATTTAATTTATTTAATTATTATCCATCTTGGTTTTTTTCCAATTTTAAATAAAGATTTAACTTGTTTACGTCTGGAAGATTTACGAATTCCTCCTGCTTATTCAAAAACTTTCCAAGGACCACCACATGGTATTCAAGTGGAAAGAGATAAATTAAACAAATATGGTCATCCTTTGTTGGGATGTACTATCAAACCAAAATTGGGTCTATCTGCCAAGAATTATGGTAGAGCGGTTTATGAATGTCTCCGTGGTGGACTTGATTTTACCAAGGATGATGAAAACGTGAATTCCCAACCATTTATGCGCTGGAGAGATCGTTTCTGCTTTTGTGCAGAAGCACTTTATAAAGCTCAGGCTGAGACGGGTGAGATTAAGGGACATTACCTGAATGCTACTGCAGGTACGTGTGAAGAAATGATGAAAAGGGCAGTATTCGCCAGAGAATTGGGAGTTCCTATCGTCATGCATGACTATCTGACTGGAGGTTTTACGGCAAATACTTCGTTGGCTCATTATTGCCGAGATAATGGCCTACTGCTTCACATTCACCGCGCAATGCATGCAGTTATTGACAGACAAAGAAATCATGGTATGCACTTCCGTGTACTAGCTAAAGCACTACGTATGTCTGGTGGAGATCATATTCACGCTGGTACTGTAGTAGGTAAACTTGAAGGAGAGCGAGAAGTCACTTTGGGTTTTGTTGATCTATTACGTGATGATTTTATTGAAAAAGACCGAAGTCGTGGTATTTATTTCACTCAAGATTGGGTCTCTATGCCGGGTGTTCTGCCTGTAGCTTCAGGAGGTATTCACGTTTGGCATATGCCTGCTCTGACCGAGATCTTTGGGGATGATTCCGTATTACAGTTTCGTGGAGGGACTTTGGGGCACCCTTGGGGAAATGCACCTGGTGCAGTGGCTAATCGAGTCGCTTTAGAAGCTTGTGTACAAGCCCGTAATGAAGGGCGTGATCTTGCGCGTGAAGGTAATGAAGTGATCCGCGAAGCTACTAAATGGAGTCCTGAACTAGCTGCCGCTTGTGAAGTATGGAAAGAAATCAAATTTGAATTTGATACGATTGATCGCTTGTAATCAAGTGACTTTCGTCTGTTTGGTCCCTTAATCAAATCGAACTCGGCCCAATCTTTTCTTTTAAGATTGAGCCGAATACCGAATGGATGGGAATAGATAATTCGGCTAGAAAAAAGGGTTTACCTCTCGATTTTCTAGATTATTCGATTGGGTCGGTGGATCAGTAGATCCAGGCCCAGGGGGCAAGGGGCTTCAATCTCTTCTAGCCCGCGCCCAAAGTGGGCTAAAGATCATGTTATCTTTCACAAATTAAATCCTCATGATTGAATGGATTTGTCAAATCTGTTGTAATCTAATAAAAGCTAATTTTGACTCGGTTTTATCCGGAGCTTTAAGAATAAAGTAATAAAGTAAAAAAGTTGAACAATTGTCAGAAGCCCGTTCGAATACTTCAATATCGAAAAATCGAAAAAAAAAATTTCAAAAATTGAACATACACTTGGCAATATTTTTTGGAAACATTTGGGGGTCATTCAACAGTGTTAGAATAACTATGGAGCATAGTCAGAATCATTTGGTCAATGAAATTCAAAGGTTTATCGATCCCAGGGCGTACAAATTT